>JAQJVL010000635.1:0-309718 GCA_035578905.1 Stictocephala bisonia
GCTGGTTACGCTTCATCGATGACATCTTCTTGATCTGGACAGACTCCAAAGCCAATCTAGAGAATTTCCTACAGTGCCTATAACACTTTTCCACTCTCAATTTCTCCTGGAATATTTCTCAAAGCAAAATAGTTTTTCTGGATGTCAAAATTCACCTTAAGGCAGGTTTTCTACAAACTGATATTCATATTAAACCAACTAATCCGTGCTGTAATAAGATTTTTGAACCCAAGGTACATGAAACTGGCTAAGATTTATTTTCCAAGTTGATGATAACAATTTCCTCGAAGAGTACAGGAAATTTGTGGAAATTCATCTGATAGCATTGTCAAAGTGAAACGTCTGTTCTTTTGGATTTCTTTAGCAATTTTTCTTACCAGATCATCCATCGGTGACAAGAGAAGGCAAACCACTACGAGCCTCATCATGCACATTTGTTTGACCTTCATTGAACATTTTAACCTACTTCCTCACCACTCCATCACTCATCATGTATTCACCGTAAATATCTTGAATTTGACAATAAATTTCAGCTTGTTTCAATTCCTTGCGTTCAAAAATCTTATTACAGCTCAGAATCCACAATCGGCCGGATCCGTAATCGTATTAAACATTTTAAATGTGCATAGAAAAATAAACACACAACATAGAGCAACCAAAATCGCTTCAGTCGAGAGCCAGTGAACAAGGACAACTGGCATGCATGCGCGGAATGCCAACCGCAGAGCTGAGATAGCAGTATAATGAAATGGTTTTTCCTTCAATCAAATACCTATGATGAGATAAATACTCATACTTCAACCCCGATGAGTACCAATGATGAGATATACATTCATACTCCAACCACTAGGAAATGAAAGTGAATATCCATGACAAGCTTACTACACTTTATTTATTTCTCTGTACAGATAACTACAATGAATATACTGTAGTTAGCTAAGCAGCAACATATCGTAAATCTATCCTAATCTAATACTACTGGCAACAATGTAACATTTCTGTTGGTTTGGTCCACTCCCGACTCTGGAACATGATTTATTTATTTTTATAATCAGTTGGAACACAACTGATTTATTTTTATATCAGTTAAATTAAATGCTATTTATCAAAAGAGAACAGTTAACTTTAAGTATGAATTAGGAATGTGTGAATTCTTAATGCATGGTTTGTGCAACATATTGTTTTCCTCAAGTAGATTTAAAAATTATCAATTTTATTCTATTTTAGGTTAGGTTAAAGGAATTAGTATATTGGAGATAGGACATCAGCAAACTTACCTTAGAAGAAAAGTTCACTAACACCAGAGTAGTAGTGACATACACAAAAGAAACGCATAATCACACAAATTGTCAGTGCCACTGGCACTTTCTTCAGGAGGGAGAGAGAGAGTGGGAGAGGGAAAAAAGAGAGAGAGAGGGGGGAAGAGAGAGGGGGGGAGAGAGAGGGGGTTACCGCTATTGCACTGTAGGTAGCTGTGGTGGGGGTTGTACATCCATAGAGCAACACTCAAGTATTGATGCAGTTTTTTTTTTTTAGTTAGTATATATATGAAGTTTGCTGATGGGGAAGGGGTTGAGGAGAAGTGGTCTATCTTATGTTCAGATTAGGTGGGTCACGAGATTTTGTTATCCATTGGTGTGCTAATTCCATCCTTCAGAGTTGGGAACTAGTGGTATGGGAAGGAAGGGATCTGATTACTTTAGTGGTGTAACACTGATCAACATTTTTGTTATGGAGAAGAGTATGGGCAGAGACAGGTTTTTCAGGATTTTGGACTTTGCAATCATGTCTATGGTCATTCATGTGTTTCCGAAGGGTTTCACTGGTAAAATCGATATATTGGGCAGGACAGTGCTGGCACTGGAGTTGATAAATTAGATTGGTGGAATCACAGGAGTGGTTTCCAGGTATCTTGTAGGTTAAGGAGGTTGTGGAGCTGGTAAAAGATGTGGCTGGGAGATGAATAGGGCTGGTTTTGCAAGATTTCTTATTACAAGGATTAGAACCGGGTAGTTGCTGGTCTTTAGGACAGGTATTGATGTTGGGATCAGGTAACTTAGGCTGGACCAGGATTTGGCGGAGGTTTTTGTTTTGTCTGAAAGGAGATCATTCATTCACCAATTGTTCCCACTTATATTAACGGTGTCAAGTTTTCCAATTGAGCGGTCTCCCAGTTAAACAGGAAAATCTCATCTACACTGTAAAATGCCTGTGAGGCTAAGAAGCATTTTAGGTGGGTTTTTAACGACTGGAGCATCTTAGCGTTTTTAATTGTATAGGGAATTTTGTTAATAAATCTATCCTAGTTAGGAACATCTAAAGGAAGTCCACCACTCACTACTTAAAGTTGAAGAGAACCTAAGAACAGGCAAGAACTGAGCGGTAAACGGATTAGGGAGGGCGAGCGTGGCACAATCTGCAGTGTTTCTCAAGTATTTTAATAAATAATTCATGAAAAAAATACATACGTCGAGCCACTCTGCTTTGAAACCCAGGACAAATGAGGTTTTGTAAAAATAATTCCATTTTGGTTCAGTTTGTTAGAGCTCTTTTGCGTGTTTTGTTTATCTCTTCTTAAAAAAACCTTCAGCTTTATAGCCATCAGAGCATGGCTGTCTTTGTAATACTTAGGAGGGAGATGCATGCAGGCCGCCATTCGAGCACTGTTGACCTGCATGCAGCAAATACTTCCCAACATTTTCTTTGGACAACTATTTATTCTTATGTAAAATATTTGAAATTTTAGTCAACTAATAAGAACTCAAACAGTTACTAAACTTATCCATGTATAGCACTTAAAATAGTAAATACATATGACTATTTAAGTGAGAAAAATATATTAAAAAACTGTTATTGCATTTTAGTAAAATATGCAAGCATGGGTCTGGGCAAACCCACAAATCCAAAAGCAAATACTCTTTTATGGGAGAATTTTCTTCTTTTATTCACCTCATTTTCTGTCTGCTCAGCAAATATTTACTTTTTGACTAGCAATTAGTATTTAGCTTTTTACTTGTTTTTATTCAGTTCACTCTATCTCACTCAAACCACACTTATAGTGATAGATAAATACAAAATATATTAGTACAAATCTGTACAGTACCTCTTAGAGAGTGCTTAAAGCCTGAAGATGAATGGATAAGGAGGAACTTTGATTTATTGTCTATTAACAATTTGTTGTCTGTTTTAATTGCTTCCTGCATCATAAACTCAAAGAACTGGTCTCGTACAAATCCTGGGCTAGCTATTAATACACATTTAACTATATCAAAATTGATGTGCCGCAGAATTCCTTGCATCACATTTTCAAAGAACTTTTGAAGGCCCTGAAAAGTTCATAAATGTTAGAAAATACAACACTTTCAGAATGATTATTACTACTATACTATAGTTAATTCGATTTCAGGTAACTTTTTAGAGCTGATTTGATTTAAAATTATTCTGTTTCTAGTGAGTTCTATAACACAGACTTAAATTTTTATAAAGATTGATTGGGAATATGTCTTTCATTATTGAACAGCGTAACTTAGTTATAAAAAGTTAATCCTAAGAAATCAAGTAAAAAAGTTACAAAGTAAAGTGCGTTGTCAGTAAAGGCCAAAGTAATTGCACGGGAGAATTTCTGCAGACTATGGTGACAGTGTGGCTGCTGGCAGCACGGCACACGCACAATGACAGAACTCTGCCTACCCTAGTTGTCTTGCAGTATCCTTTGTACACTCACGATTACAATTTTATAATGGGATAGCATACTTTTCACACATTAGAAATGTTTGAAACAATTAATACAAAATTTAGTTACCTTATTGATTTGAAATAGAGCCATACCAATAAAAATTGATTTATTTGTGCTGATTTTATATTTGAATAACTATTTTTATCACCTTTCCAGGCCCTGCAAATGGCAGGGTATTTTATAGATTTTGTTGGGAATACAAGTTTTTAATCTTCCCATGGTGAATATGAATTAAATATTATAGTATTGTATACAATTTGTTCATTACATTCCACTTAGCAAAATAAACGTAAAGAAGCAAAATTTCAATAATTAGCTTATTCTTTTTTACAACAGTTAAAACTTCAAATACATTTTTTAATTGTGGAAAAATGTTAAGAATCTTACTTAAAAAAAAAAAATAATAATAATAATAATGATAAGAATAACACAAATTCAAAATATAAGGAAACAATTCTTTAGTTTTTGTGTAAATACAATTATTATCAGAAACAATTGGGGCTGGACCCGTTTCTGATAACAGAAATTTCCAATAATCATATGTTAAATTATTTGATTAATTGTAAACAATAAATGTGTACACAGATTATATAAGTATTAGCGACGGGAATAGTAGTGTGTGGCAATAGTAATCCAGTGAGTGTAAGTGGAGAGTTAAGATAGAGCCAGAACAGCAATAAGTTTCTCGCCGACATACACATCAATTGGCTCTTTCCATCCGCTATCTCTATTTGCACTCATGGCTCTCACCTCGCTTATGTTTACGCCTATTTCATTATAAATCCATATGGGCTTTCTTATGTCCCATCTGCTTTCTGAATCATTTGGCTCACTATGCCACAGGTATTCTCCCTTGCTAACCCAGCTCACTCCTTCCTGAGTTTGGCAGTTATTTTTAAATTAACTGGTTGGGCATTAGCCGCCGATTCTACATTAAATGCTTTCTTCTCCGTGTATAAAACACTTGTACTACTTTATATTTTAGTGTGTTATATCAATTGTGTTATATTTTATGTTATACGAGGTACGTCCAGAAAGTAAGTTCCGTTTCCATTTATATCCGCTGCAGCGCTGCGATCGCAGTTCCGCGCATGCGCGGCAGACGCTCTGTATCAAGGAGAAGAAACGTGCGCCATTTTGAGATCGCTGTCAGTCTCGTACGCTTTGTTGTGCTTGTTTAAAATGTCGGTGTTGATCGAAAATCCCACCGCTTGTGAAATCAGATCTGTGATTCGTTTTCTGAATGCTAAGAAAGTGAAACCGATTGACATTTATCGGCAAATTTGCGAGGTTTATGGACAAAATGCGATGAGTGATTCAATGGTGAGAAGATGGGTCCGACAGTTTAATGAAGGACGTAATGAAGTGCATGATGAAGAACGAAGTGGGCGTCCATCTTTGATTACAGAAGAACTGGTTCACACGATTGATGAGAAGATCAAGGAAAACCGTAAGTTTACAATGAGTGCTCTCGCTATGGAATTCCCCCAAATCTCACGATCATTAATTCATGAAATTGTTACCGAAAAACTGAAATTTTGAAAACTTTGCTCACGTTGGGTACCGAAAATTCTTACTGAGCAACACAAAACACAACGGATGGGTAGTGCACTTCAGTTTTTGAACCGTTATGATGAAGGCGGTGAAGATTATCTGTCACAGATAGTCACAGGAGATGAAACTTGGGTTTCTTATGACACCCCAGAAACTAAGCGGCAATCAATGGAATGGAGGCATACTTCATCTTCAGCAAAGGTTAAGCCGAAACAAATCTTGACACCTCGAAAAATCATGTGCACAGTGTTTTGGGACAGGAAAGGCATCTTAGTGATTGATTTCTTACCGCGAGGTCAAACAATCAATGCAGAAGTTTACTGCGAGACACTGAGGAAATTGCGCCGCGCAATACAGAATAAGTGCCGAGGATTTCTGTCCAAAGGTGTTGTTTTTCTTCACGACAATGCACGACCACACACTGCAAATGTGATGAAAAACCTCATACAGGGATTTGGCTGGGACGTGTTTGACCATCCTCCGTACAGCCCTGACCTCGCTCCTAGCGACTTTCATCTGTTCTTACATCTGAAGTCTTTCCTTGGCGGTCAACACTTCAACGATGACGAAGAGCTGAAAGAAAATGTTTTCAAATGGTTGAAGACACAGGCGGCAACCTTCTATGAAGAAGGCATAGAAAAACTTGTGCCACGCTATGACAAATGCCTGCAAAATTTCGGCAGTTATGTAGAAAAGTAGTTTAAGAGTTATAGATTTTAGTGCAATAAATATTTTTTCTGTATCTGTAGACAAATTATTTTTATTATCAAACGGAACTTACTTTCTGGACGTACCTCGTATATAAAATATGTTATATTTTAGTTAAAAAAAAAAAAAAACAAAAAAAAAAAACACTTGCATCAGTCAGTTTTAATTTTGTTATTGCTGTGACATTATAAGAGGCAGTTATTAAAATAAGTACCAATTTGTAATCCTGCCGTTTTGGCACTTCGATCAATGTTCGGCGCATGCACACTGTGTACCACTATCTGTTGCCAAGCTACAGCTGCCATTATGAATCCATTTGACAGTTTTTAAGGTAGCTTATGAGTGTTTAAAATGCCTTTTTGCATGTAAGTTAGGAAGAGGCGAGAAAACAGCTGACATTCATTGTGAGATCTGTGATGTTTATGAAGAAAAAACTATTGAGTGATGGGATGATACGGAAAGGGGTGAGAGTTTTTAATGATGTTCATAATGTTCATACGATTGTTCATGATGAGAAAAGAAGTAAACACAACCTTCACTCATTATTACTTACATGGAGCAAACCATTGATGAAAAAGTCAGAGAAAAACAGACACTTCAAAACTGTATTAATATGTAGTGAGTGTCTTTAAGTGTCAAGAAGTGCGATTTATGAAATTGTGATAGAACATTTGATGTACTGAGAGTTATGCTTACGCTGGGTTCCCAAAATGCTGATGGAGAACCACAAAAACAAAGATTTTGTCAAAATCACAAAAAACAAAAGTTTAGCCAGTTCTGTCAGATTTGTAGAACATTATAATTGTGATTGTGATTATTTTTTAAAATCGAACAGATCTTATTATGAATGTCAGCTGCTTTCACACCCTATGCATTAAGAAACTTAAACAGCACATACTTCACACTCGGCAGTATTTTCAATTGGAAGGGATGCATTTAACCCTCATAAACAACCTTAAATACAGTCAAATAGATCCATAATGGGGCTGTGGCTTGCCAAAAGATAGTGCTACACAGCGTGCATGTGCCAAATGCCAACCGCAGTACAACTGTAGGAACTCAAAACAGTACGTACTTTAAAAACATGCCTCTTAATATGCGTACAATTTTCATTGGCTTGATATGAATGGTTTTGTATTTATTTGTGATCAATTGTGAACTAACTGTGAACTAAGAGAATAATTATAATATTCCTCTTCATTATCGAATAGCCACTGAATCAGTTAATTTACCAATAAAAGGTATTAAGTTACAAGTGACATGCTAATGGTTAGAACTAACAATGGATTTCAAATTCAAGGTTTCATTATCAAGCTATTAAACATTATGCTCTTCATTACTACTTGTGTGGTGAAAAGTCGTCATTTGCATAAAGGCACACATACACACACTTACAAAAATTCTATAGAACCTTAGAATTTGTTATGTAAAATAACAATATCTCATACCTTTTCATGCTGCTTAATATTCCCCTTCCTTTTTCGAGGAATCACTTGATCAATTTTTGCTCTTACAAGAGTCATACTAGCTGTTATCAAACATATATGAGCAAGACCCTCCTGCATGATAACAGCTGCTACATCTGCATTCTGTAACCACATAAGTAAATACTGTATGAAGTAAAGAGTCATACTAGCTGTTATCAAACATATATGAGCAAGACTCTCCTGCATGATAACAGCTGCTACATCTGCATTCTGTAACCACATAAGTAAATACTGTATGAAGTAAAGAGTCATACTAGCTGTTATCAAACATATATGAGCAAGACTCTCCTGCATGATAACAGCTGCTACATCTGCATTCTGTAACCACATAAGTAAATACTGTATGAAGTAAAGAGTCATACTAGCTGTTATCAAACATATATGAGCAAGACCCTCCTGCATGATAACAGCTGCTACATCTGCATTCTGTAACCACATAAGTAAATACTGTATGAAGTAAAGAGTCATACTAGCTGTTATCAAACATATATGAGCAAGACCCTCCTGCATGATAACAGCTGCTACATCTGCATTTTGTAACCACATAAGTAAATACTGTATGAAGTAAAATTTAGATGACCTAAAAGAGGTTTCTGTTACACAGAATAAGTTAACACACAAACTTAATTAAAACAAATAAACAACATTCTAGCTCAGTAATCTATAATACTAAAGTATAGCATCAATGAATGGAGACAAATGATCTTAAATAAATTATATACATAAAAAAAAATAGTAAGAAAAACAAATTCTTCTGAAGACATAATATTATCTAACATATGATAAACAAATCTAGAACAATATAAATATTTAAAAGCTCCAAAAAACATGAATAAGAAACAAATAAAATCTGACCCAAAGTTTAAAATAATCATGTTCTGAATGTAGACAAGAGTACTGTGTCAAATCCTCAAATGGTGCCAAAAGTTTTATGATTTATTTTTAATAGTTGAAAACATGCTATACAACATGTTATAAACTCAGGTACTCCTCTGGCCCTAAAAATGAACAAGTGCTGACTCCAAAAAAGTAATCTGTCAGTGGATAGATGATTACCAGTCAGACTCATTAAAGTTGCTATAAGCCATTAATTAAATACATAATGCATTTAATACATGCTATTTTCATAGTTCGGATATTTCTTTAAGAACTCAACAAATGGAAAGTGACAACAGTCTATAAAAAGGGAGATGAAACCAACATCAATCAATCTTCATTTTGTCAAATGGGCTTACATTGTTTTTGAAAAAATTAAAAATAAAAATGTATTAACAATTTACAAGACGTTTCAAACAAATTAACCATTTAGTCAAGAACAACGCATCTTTCAGATAAACAGTTCAGTATTACAAACCCAATTATTTTCATTCAATTATTAGATAAAAAAATGAAGATGTTCAGTATAAATAGACTTTAAAAGCGTTCAATAGCATGTCTTATAGAAAACTAATGCAAGTAAGACAAATTTTCTTATTTAAAAAAAATTCTCTACATTCAATAAGGGACTAGTATTTGAAAATGTTTTGTTCTACCATGTTAATGTAAAGTTGTAAATACTTTTAGGTAATTGTCTTTATTACTTATTTGTTTTTTTATTATCATTCATATATTACAAAGTAAAACAAAGTTGAAAGGCAGGAACAGATATGAAATGGTTAAAAATAAGAACAAAGTAATAATGTAATACCTGGGTTGGGTCACAAGCAGTGTCAACCCGTTCCAAGGATACAGAGTCCCATTCTGATTTACTAAGAGAAAACTTGCGGTTGACTTCAAGATCTAAAGTGTGATATGCTCCCATCTGTTAAACAAGTATTCAGAACTGTTAACTAACAGAAACATAAAATGAACAATAATTTATGCAGTAGGAGAGATAAGGCATCTATACATTTACCTGTAAGTACATTAAATAAATGTACGAGTGACAAATTGGGGACAAATTAGGCTGAAGTCGTGCTTCTTTAATTTTATAGATACCTTTTATAGGAGAGCTACAAATTTCTAGCATTATCTTAATCCCAGGATTTTAAGTCAAATACTCCACAGCCTGTAGGAAATACAAACACTGTCACGAGGAGTTTATTGCCCATTAGGGTGGAGTGAAAAAATTCAAACTTAAAAACTTGAAATGGAATAGTGGCAAAAAGTTGCCTCTTGCCAAATAGAAAACACCCTAAAGATTTGATTCTGATTGGTTAATGTCTTGAGGTGCCCCAAGCCACCTAAAGATGTCATATTTCACTAAAAAAAAAAAAAATATAATAATTCCTAAATATTTTAATGGTTTAAATATTTAAATGGAATAGCGAATATATTTTTGTTCAAGCTCTATTTAGAACATGTAAAAAATGTGTAGTGTGTAAAACTTTGTTTGTAGGTGCCCCAAGAAATCTCTATAATGATCTTTTTAAGAAAATGTTCATTATTTTTTAACTTCACAAATTTACATATCTAAATTTCGGTAAAATCACGTACAGTACTGGTATATAATACAATTGTTGATAACTTGGGATATTTGGTTTTGCAGTTAGTTATGTTGGATAAACTGGTGCCTTCTCATAGTGACAGCTATGTTTACTTTAACAGCATACTACTTTGCATCACACAGAAAGCACATGTTCACATGGTGTGATTTTAGGTTATGTTTAGTTGATACTAAAAGTGGTAGTGTTGTGTTTATAAAAATAAGTTCTTACACTTAATCCAGTAGTGTTTATAAAAACTTAATAACAGTAAATGTGTTTATTTTATTTCTGAAGGCAAAATGGAACATAAGGTTCAAGTAAAAACTAGAAATGTGACAGTATGTCCTGTATTCGGCTTCCCTAAAGACTTGAAGGACACATATCTTCCGACATACAAAGAGTTAATGCAGTGTTATTTGTTTGAGAGAAATGAAATGAAACCTAATTTGAACAGTAAAGAGCCAACTATTAACGAAATATTTGAGAGATTAGCTGTCAAATTAGAAAACATTTGGCACAAAGCTTCAATCCCCACCGTTTCATATAAGAGAGTTTTGCAGTTGATTCGAGCCTATTATGACAAATACAGGTGTATTATGAAGCCTTACAAAGAGCGAAAGAATGTTTTAAGCTATCAAGAGAAACTTAACACTTTCATTAACAATTCTCAAATTTTATTTGATATTAGTAGCTGTAAGTATACAGATGATTTTAACACGTGTTCTTGTGAAAAAATTTTCAAGGTTCCACAGGAGAGACAATTTTTGATAGACCAAAGAAGTGAAAGGAAGATGGCTATTGGATCAATTGATGGTGTAACAACTGCTAAAAAAATTAAGAGGACAGAACGAGGCCTGAAGGAAAAAATCTGTATATCTCGTTCTCTATTTTGTAACAAGTCAACTGAAGTCCAAGTTGAAACTACTGCAGAGCTTACTGACGAGATGGAAGAAGACAGCATTACAAATATTAATTCTAGTCTTGAAAATACTGGTAATGGCGATTAACTGCTACAAGACACAACAGTGAAGTAATTAGTATTGATTTGTGACTTACCTTGACATATTGGTTTTCCTCAATGTTTCTTCCTTTGAGACGCAACATACATGCCTGGGTGTCAAAGTCAATAGACTCCACACATATAGTAAGAGTTGTTCGAATCCTGTTGCTAGTAGATGAACCAGTTGCTGACTCATTTTGCACTTTCCTAAACATTAATTACTGACATAAGTTATCAGAATTGAATTACTTTTTAGTAACAATGTTGTCAATGCTTTAATTTAATATCTTATTCTTATTCTTACATTCTTACATATGAGACGCAGACACAACGTTGTTGGTATTTTAAGGTGAATATGAATGGTTATATGAGTGTAGGATGAGTGTTGTCTGGTTACTATCTGAGTTCAACTGTTCCTCAGAAAGAGCAATTTATTAATAGCCCAACAGCCAGGGCAACTAAGGGACCTACAGCTTTACGTGGAATTCGAACCACGTAGTGCTGGTCTGATTTTCAGCTAATTGACAAGCCTGATACTCAGTTATCTCCTCCACACAATGATTACTACCCAACATGGACACCCCAGACTTCTCTAGTAGTGTCCAAGCCGATAGCACCCATCAAGCGGACGCCATGTCAGTATTAAGAGGACCGAGCATCCAACCTATCGCCTACAATCTCCCAAACACTTTGTCCCCATGTAGCTGTTATATATTTGATAAACAATACATTAATAGAAGTATTGATACCAATTATAATAACTTTTGTTTTAATGCAACTATTATATCTATTTAAATCTTATTACCTTCACAGCCCGATGTGTAACTCACTGACTGATAGGGTATACAAATTCTAAGGTACTTCTAGAAGTGCTAGAAACTTGAAATTTGGACTGTAAATAGATCTAATAGTGTAACCACCAGAAAAATTCAAACATTTTCACATTTCCAAAAATTGAGGTCATTTTAGGGGGTTGAAAATCAAAATTTTCCTATAAGAATAACAAGGGCGGCCCGGCCGAACATAACATGGTTCCTTTCCAACGCCCATTTAGCTATTAAAACTAATTTTAAGGTACAAGTGTGGTACATAGTTTTTTAGAGGAAGAAACGAAGATTATAACAGTGCCATTATAACAGACTGCAAAAGCAAATATTAATTTAAATAGGCGTTTATATGAAAACTTCATTTTAATTCATTTAAAAATCGTGATATGAAATTTTTGAGCAGCGAGGAAATTTTTAATTTTTTGGTCAGGTAAGTTCGACCAGCGTAAAAGTTTTGTAAGTAACCAAAGTAATTAATGAATCAACTATAAATCTTCTACGAATGGTAGTTTTTTTACAACAAGGCTTAAAAGTCAAAACTTTGTATTTCAACATGTTGAGCTTTAATTTTAATTGCGTTTTTGAGGTTGAGTCATTTGAGTTTTAATTTTAACCGCTGGACGAATTCGTATTTTAAAGGTATATTTTTATAAAGCATAAGATTCTCTACAAAATTTAAAGTTAGTTCCTATCTATTACAGTTTTCTTATAAACGCTGTTTTAGTGTATAAAATATAAGTAATTTTCAGGAATGTATGAACTATTTTATATTTATAAATTATTAGGCAGGCACACATTTTTTTCAGAGGAAATAGTTTTATTACCCATTGGATTCTCTACAGTTTTCAAACTTACAGCTGGTTTCTATCTCTTATAGTGTTTTACAAAAGTGATTTAAAAGTGTATATTCTCAAGCAGCTGATAGAAGAAGCTAGTAAAAAGTTTAGACAAGCCGACCCGGCGATCGTAGTCACAAAGATAAGGGTGTTTGGCTTTACATCTTTCCTCGAGACTGTATTGTGCACAACCAACGATCTATATGGTTGTTTATATAGATTGTTGTGCACGACCCAGTAAAATTCTTTACACAGTTTGAAGTTTTATAAAAGAATCTTATCTACATCTATATTTAGAGATTGCATCAATGTTCCACAGGGTGTCCAGTAAACCTCCTTAAACAAATTCCCTGACTTTTCCCTCACTGATCCGTGATTTCATACTAAATTTCCCAGACCCCAAATCGACATAGTTACATACACGTCTATTTAACTTACTAGTAATATTATGTACTATCATGTACATACATTATGTTATTTACAGTCAATTACAATTAGTAATTACCGAAATATCAATATTTCAAACATATATTTTTATTGATAGCCGTAATAATTCAATTCAAAACTATTACCTACAATAATTATTCTTTCAAAACTATTTTATAAAAGTAGAGGTAGAATTTAAAAAATATTTATAATTAGCCTTGAAAACTATTTTATAAAAGTAGAGGTAGAATTTAAAAAATATTTATAATTAGCCTTGAGTAAAAAACAAACATACCTTTTATTCTATTGTTAAATTATGACAATTGTCAATGCCTTGAAAAACGGCGCTATATTATAATTTCCCCAAAACCAGCATAAATTTTAGGTATATGATTTATTTAACAAGTACTAATCAGACAATTATTTCAGTAAGTTTTAAACTTTTAGCGATATTGAACTAGTTGCATGAGGTCGAACAAGCATAAGCAAAGCAATTAAGTAGCTTTTTCATAATTTAGAATATTAAATGGCATGTAAACTTAACATTTAGTACTGAACAAACTAAAGGATTTTTTTGTAGCATTAGTGACTATTACAAATCACAACAGACTGGCGTTCTTGTTAGGATTTTCCAGGTTTTGCTTCAAATTCCCTGAATTTTCCCTGACTTTTCCAGGTCATTTCAAATTCCCTGACTTTTCCAGGTTTTCCCTATTTTCCCTGTTGCTGGACACCCTGTTCCATGAAACCTAAGAAAAATACTATAATCTTTCCAAAAAATAATATATTCTGAAATTAACTTTGTAAGACAGTTATAAACTTATACAGCCCCTCGTTTCCAACTTTGGAAGTTATCCGTGATAAACTTGAACTTAGGTAGCCCCATGATCAATTTATGTTGTTCCAGCGATCCATTTAAATAGCCAATAATAAACCAAGTATGACACCTGTAATTAACTTCATTGGTGTTTAACCTTACTTGTTTCATGACAGCTAAATAATGTATGTAGCCAAGGATCTACATTAATTACCATCCGTAATCAGCATGTGTAGCCCCGTGATCATCTTGGGTAGCCATTGTGATCACCTTGGGTAGTCAACTGTGATCGGCATAGTTAGCCCTCATGATCAGCATAGGTAGCCCCATATTCATCTTGGGTAGCCATCGTAATCAGCTTAAGTAGCCCCATAATCATTTTGGGTAGCCATCGTGATCAGCTTAGGTAGCCCCCATGATCATCTTGGGTAGTAATCGGCACAGGTAGCCCCTATGATCAGCTTAGATAGCTCCAGTGATGAACTTGGGTAGGTACCCTTGATCAGATTTAGTAGCCCTCATGATCAGCCTGATTAGCTCCCAAGACCAAACCCCCCTTGTTCAACTTGAGTAGCCCCCGTTATAAACTTGGGTAGTCACTCGTGATCAACTTAAATAGCCACTCTGATCAACTTGGGAAGGCCCCGTGATGAACTTGCGTAGGTTTGCATGATCAACTTAGGTAGCCTTTGTATTCAACTTGGGTAGACAGTTATTCAATCTCCCTGGAAATTGCTCTTAAATTTAAAGGGGGCTTTGAGGCGTAGCCCCTAACGAGCGAAGTGAGTCTAATATCTATAAACCTGGGTGTATAACTGACTAACTCACTCACGTATACAAATTCTAACCCACTTCCAGAAGAGCTAGAAGCTTGAAATTAGGCACACTTATAGCTTTGGGATTGTGTGCAGAGGTTTACTTAAGGCTTCATTGTGGGCAAACCGTTGGTTGTAGAGCAACTCTGACAGCATTCTCCAGATTTGTAATTAAATTTCCTTCAATGTATTTTTTTTTTTATTTTTGATATTAACTACACAAAAAACATTAACATTACAACTATGTTAACAAAACTGCTTTAAAATTTGATTTTTCATTTTTTTAAATGGCGGATATTCAAATGCTGACATACGTGGTAAACTTGTGTAGTTGTGTAGCCCCGTAATCAACTTAGGTAAATCCTCTAATCATCTTAAAGTAACCTCCCGTGATCATCTTAAGAACCCTCCGTGATTATCTTAGGCAGCCCCCGTGATCAACTTGGGTAACCACCCTTAATATTCTTGGGTAGCCACTCGTGATCAACTTAGGTAGCTCACCATAATTAAGTTGCATAGCCCCCGTGAAAAACTGGGGTAGCCACCCTTAATCAACTAAGTTAGCATACCGTGATAAACTTGTGTATCTCCCACGATCCACTTAGGTAACGACCCTTGAACAACTTAGGTAGCCTCCCATTATCATCTTAGGTAGCCTAGTGATCATTTTGGGAATTCCTTTGTTAAAATCCTGGGTAACTACTCGTGATCATCTTGGGTAGTCTACATGATCAATCTCTGTACTTATCTGTGATCAACTTGGATAGTATACTGTCATTAACTATAGTAGCCCCCTGTAATGAGGTTTGGTATTCTCCTATGATCATCTTGGCTTATCTTCCGTGATCTTTTTGGGGAGCCCCCATGGTCAACTTGGGTGCCCCTCATAATAAATGTAGCTAGCCTCTAACCTTACGCTGATGCTCGGTTATGGTTGTTTGAACTGTTTGTGTGTTTATTTTATTCACACTAATTAGGTTTTATTAGTGTGTATAGTTCCATATATTGGCTGTAGTATTTATTTTTCATTTTTCAAATACCTTCTTTTGTAATATATGATATTTTCAATTAACTGTTTAATATAGTTTTATTAATATTTATATTTTCATACAGTAGCTATAATTTTGTCTTCATAATACCTTCTTGTGTAGTGTATGGCAGTGATGACACATTTAAACACTGTGCTAAAGGTATCACTTTTCACAGGTAAGACAGTAATTACTGCATTTAAATCTAATCTTACTTCACAGCCAACTAAATTTCATGTACTGCTTGTCATATTCAATTTAATTAACAATTGTTGTTTTTAAAATGCCTAAGTTTGTATAAATTAAAACTTTAACAAACGCCTGTAAGAAAATTAAGCATAATATGATTATTATTTTATTTATTTAGCCTAACAAAATTAAATCGGCAGCTATCCTGGTCCGTTTCGCTAAAAAAATAATGTACATATCAGAATATTATTATCAGTAGAGTTAGTTTTTATACATAACTTGATTGTTTTATATGGTAATACTGGACAATAAAAACAATAAATTAATTTTTTTCATAAAAATAATTTTCTAATATGAACTGTAGCCTACAAATTGGCTATATATGAATTGGATGTTATAGTGTTTTATTATGTCTGATTATAATATATTATACAGGGTGTAAAAAAACTCTGTACTCAAACTTTAGGATTTTGTTCCTTGGGTGAAATGAAGCAAGAAATCTAATGCAACTTGTGGTCACTGTGTGTGTGCAATAAAAGATTAGATGCAAAAAAAGTACTCAATAGATTTAAACCAAATTTTACCGATTCTTTACTCCCTCAAATTTGCCTAAAAAATATTGTTGTTGAATTTGCTTCACCCAATTTTTTTATTTATGAAGAAAATAATTATAAAAAATAAATTTACGTCAAATTCATGACTAGCCTAGTATTCAATTTATAATAAAAACAAAATTATGGCAATTTATGTCATTATTCATATCAAAAAATTACATAATAAAATGGTTTCCAATATAAAATTATTACTGTGATGCTGATTATTTTTCTTAAATTCTATTAAATCTGAGTTAAAAAGCTTTCAGCATAAATTATTGACTTTTATTGTACTTTAAAATAAATTATGAACTAGATATAAACGCATAAATATAAAACTAAGGCTCTAAGTAAAATGCTATTGTTTACATTATTTCACAACAATGAAGAATTTTTCCTATATAAATGTGTACTATCAAAGGTAAAACATAATATCATAATAATATTCATTTGTTATGTGGATTATGTATTGAGAAGAAGCAGCTGTTTGTCTGACGATAAAAAAATTCATGAAGCGGCGGCACAGATGTAGCCTCACAGCGCATGGATCTGCTCAGGCCGCCATCTTAAACTGAAAATTATGAGGAAACTATCCATGCCAGAAAAAAATATTTCAAATAAAAATGATGGTTCAACTCATTATTTAAAACTTTCTCACTGACGAAACATCTCTCACCAAAAAATAAAAAAGTCTAGGCGATTTATATTCTATATCTGTATCTAGATTTCGGCGTATTTATAATTTTAATTGTTTCCTTTTTTTTAACTTTTCCAAATTGTCCAAAACCTTCCAAATTTATTTTGTTACCAGAGACCCCGTAAGTTCAGCTGCTATTTTAAAATTTTGTTATCTGTAGTAATTGTTTCCTACTTGTAGTTTATCCATTCATGTATTTTGTTATTTAATTATTCTTATATGTGTTCATTGTTATTATTTATTTATTATTGTTATGCATTTTTCAGAGCTCTATTTATATATTTATAAAAAAATGTTTTTAGGCCTAATCATTTTGATTTACATTTTCTTAATACTTTTGCACTGTTTATATTATAATCTTATTTTTTTTCTTTTGCCTCAAAACCATAAAATATATTATAAATATTTTCTGTAACTTTGATAAATATTGTAACTTTTCACAAACGGTCAACAGCCCGTTTTGTCTGTAAATATTTTAATTTTTTTTATTTGTAACAATATTTTTTTTAATACTTTTGAATTATGTTTTTTTAATTGTCATTGTAATAAACAATATTTTTGGCATTAAACTTGTGTTTTTTTTTTGTTCTGTCGTCCTCCTGAGCTCAGTGCCTTTGCACCCACTCTCGATGGGTCCAGCGCAATATTGATAGTACGAGGGTGGATTACAACATGAGCAGAAGCTTAAGTCGGGGGAGTAACCTCGACACCATCAAGCTGAATAAAAAGTGGCTGAATCTTTAGCATCAAAGGTCAGGAAATGGTTGTTCATTTTAGCCCAGTCAGCAAGCTTTCTGCCATTCTCAACGACGGTGTTATAGCCCCATTGGCTATGGTGACTGTCCCCCGCATAGAGGACAGTGTTCAAAACTAGGCAAAATCCTATCGCCAGGCCACTGGATGTTGGAAGGCTTACAAACATTTGCTATTGTAATTTCAGAAACTTGGATTGTAAACACAAATATGCCAAGAAAAAGTTGTTTAGGAAAAATAAAAATGTTGCCACTAAAACAATAAATGTATATGAAAAATTATATAACAATTATAATTAAGGGGTTTGAATAATTTTTTTAAATTTCTTACTACATGTATCATTAGTACAATCTATTAGCTACAAGAAAATGTAAAATATATAAAATATTCCAAAAAGTATAAAACTTATAACACCATAAGTCAACGTATGCAAATTGTGTAAACCGCACTTGCAAAATTGTGCTCATTGTACTCATAGTAAAAAATAATTTTTAGGATTTTTGTAAGTACTAACACTTGATAGATGACATATTTCTGAATATAAATATACAAGAATTGTTAGATTACAGCCAAAAATAAAGTTTCAACAACTTTTATGAACAGCATAAATTATGCCGCTCCTCACTTTTGGGTAGCACAAAAAAAAAGGTAAACAACATTTGTTGTAAAATACCCAACGCAGCTGAAACATCATAATTTGTTTTGTTGGATAGAGTATTTCATTCTCTGTACATATTTACTATGCCTTATTCCGTCTTCTGGTTATTCTTCAGTTATGGGACAAACATCGGCCATTTTTCCCACTCCCGACCTCCACGCCAGGCGGGAATTGAACGGAAGTTTCTTGTTGCACGTTTTAATTTTATTTCCTACGTTTATAAATTTCATTAAACAATTATTAAAAATTTGAAATGTATAGAACAGAACATTCTGCGTCGATTGGAACCAACTTTGTAGTGATTGCTCGATTATAAACATATGTTTTATTGATTTTAAGTGAACAGCATAAATTATGTCGCTCCTCACGATTTAGGGTTAAGCAGCAAAGCTCAAACACATTAACATTAAAAGTTAACAAGTGAGAACTAAAAATAAGTATGATATAAATGTTATGATGCAACAGAACATTGTTATGTATAGGGTTATGAAATCATAGAAACAGGCAATCAACTACTAAATTTCTCTAATGTTGCCGCAAGCCTTTATATCTCCAACCCTAAGCGAGCTAATTTATATTCTTAAGGTAAGCATATATGAAACTTGGTTGGGTCACTACTAAATTTTTTACCAATATATAATATTATGCTTAAAAATAACTATTATATGCAAAATTAACTAATATTTGGCCGAAATAATTTTTTTAAACTTTTTTTCCAAAAGTAATACTTGCGTATATACAAGTCATTAGCTCTAAGCGAAATTGTTTTGTACTTTTTTACCCATCATTAGCTTATTCTACTAAAATCAGTTGTTAGGTAAGTTTGAAATAAAATACTAATTAGTGGTTAATTTCATTTGATTGTATAATCTAATGACTAAACATGATATTACAAGTGTATTCAAGCATATTTCTCTTTAGAACTAAATTACATAAATAAAATAAACAGAACAAATCAAATTTGTAAACCGAAGTAGCTGCTGTGAAAGTAAACAAAGTGTGCGGTGCGGAATGCAGCAGACGAAGCACTGGATGCTGGACTAAAATGGGGGTAAGAGAGGGTAAGGAAGGGAAGGGAAGTGGGAGTCAGCTATAGTATTGGGTGGAGAGTGTAGTATGACTAATAACAAATTGCGTATGACCTTATGAGGCAGGGTGGGGATCAAACAAACTCGAATTTCATATGACGGGTATTCCTAGCAAACGCTTGTTGAGCTAAAAACAGTGTGTGTGTGTGTGTGTGTATATATTTACGCACACCGCTCGCTCGGAGAAAAATGTTTGCGTATATAATAGGCATAGACTCGCGAAGGGTTAAACTTTGATGAAGCATAAGGCTATTTATATTTAGTTCAACAAGCATATATTTGATTTTCTTTCTATGACAGTAGCATTTGTTTAATTTGATTTTTTAACTTTTCTGCTATGGGACAGCAGTCCAAACTTATCGAGCTTGATTTAGTTGGGACTTCCTAGGATTTAAACTTGTGGCCCCTGCTTTGAACTCAGGAGTGCTAGCCATGAAGCCTGTAGGAAGAAACCTTAGTTAACATTGCATGTACACAATATAAAAGAAGATCAGGATGTTAATAACTAATGACACTTCCTACATTCATAGTTAAGAGACTACATTCACTCATGTACACTAATTTGAAATTCACATTTCCCTATATTGAAACCATTTCTTTAAGATTTAAAAAAAATAACTATGTAGGGATTGCATATAGTAGTCACAAAGTGTAGGTACTGTATGATGATGATGATAGCTTTCACACTAGTCTACATACATACATGCACACACACAAAGGCAAAAATGATTGAATGCACACACAAATATACACATGCCTTCCAGCTCCAACTTTAAACTGCC
The DNA here is from genome assembly GCA_035578905.1 of Stictocephala bisonia. Classification (NCBI taxonomy): domain Eukaryota; kingdom Metazoa; phylum Arthropoda; class Insecta; order Hemiptera; family Membracidae; genus Stictocephala; species Stictocephala bisonia. The sequence continues at coordinate 20,460 of JAQJVL010000635.1, forward strand.
ACCAAATTTGATAGACTAATGTTAGAGACCTCTAGTTTCCGCCATTCTTCTTCTTTTAATATTACCTTTAAAATGATGTGTCATTTGATAAGGGTTCCTATTTAAAAATTTTGAATTACCCCCAAACTACCCCCTTTTGAGAGGGGGTGTAAAAAATTTCCATACATAAAAAAACTCCTTAGTTGGTCATATAAACATTCCCAGAAGTAAATCACTTTATCTGTATTCATAAGAAAGTTAATTGGGGGGGTGGGACTTTTAACACGTTCGCTGCGGACCGAATCAGCTGTTCTATTGTATATGCGGACATAACAATTGTCATAAAGCTTTTATGTTTTCATTTATTATTATAATTAATGAGTAGAAAAACATTATTATAAAAATACAAATGTGTGTAAGTACATATTTACATAAAACGCCAATTGGCGTTTTCCGCATATAGCATCAAAATTTACGATATATGCGGTAAACGCCAAATAGCGTTTTTGTAATTTGTACTGTACATTAGTTGAAAATTAAGTTTTAGGAAACTGAAATTTATTTCCTTACCTTTTACTTGTCAGTATGGTGGCCCAACTGTGTACATACTCAACCCAACTGGGTTGAGGAGATGAACACACTGACGTAAGCTGACTGTTTACATCACTACTACTAATGTCAACTGTGTTTTCAGACTCTGTATCTGATTCACTGTCATCAGTTGGACGAAAACTGTCACCACTACTATATGCCTCTGATTCAGAATCACTATCATTAAATCTATCAATTTCACTAACAGAATCTATTGGGATCACGGGGCTCAAAACCTGCCATATTTAGCAACTTCTAACACATTTATTGTGAACAGTAATTAGAAACGGCATACACATCCACGTTCTCTAACATCTAAACAAACACGTGGCAATTCACTAAAGAGGTTAGAATAACTGAAGATGTCATGATATGGCGTGGAGTGGGGAGCGTTCAATGCCAACTGAGAATGCCAAATGGCGTCAGCCGCATATGCCGTGGCACTGCTGAACGCCAAATGGCGTTTGCCGCAGCGAACGTGTTAAGACACCCTGTACAGCTAGCAAACCATAAATGTATTGCTGATAACAGTAGGCAGCAAAAAATTTTAAAAAAGGCAGATTCTCTATGTATACAGCTTAGAAGTCAATTGCAGTTGCAGTCTTCTAAAGTCAATTGCATCAGCAAGTTAGAGGCTAGTATTAATACCCCTCATAAGTGGCTGTCTGACAAGTTTTTAACTGCTTACTTTAATTCCCTTAATATAGAAATTTGTAAGTATAGAAATGATTTATTTGTAGAACCATTCTCACCCAACTGTTAATGTTACATAACAAGAATTATGTAGATATCACGCTAGTCTTTTGATAAAATGTCTACTGTATTTTTCTGTATTAACAGCTGTGAGTTAGGGTTACAGCAAAATGGTGGTATACACTGGAGCCTGTTAGTGTACAATAAGGCTACACATAGTGTACAATAAGTAATAAGGTTATACAATTAGTGACTCTGCTCATGACACTAAAGAGCGCCAGGCTAAGTTATTGCTGACCAATATAGGTATGGGAGACGTGCCTATAATTGATGGTAACTCTATACAACAAACAAACGGGTATGAATGTGGCATCCATGTGTCAGTCAATGCCAGGCTGTGTATCAGTCAGTTGTGTACTGCTTTCACGCCACCACCACCACCTCAACACTCTGACACCCTGACCCTACCCTGCACTGACACTGACACCAACTCTGACACAGTAACTGACACTCACACACTACACAAAGCAAACAATGCAAATATAGCTATAAGTCTTAACAGTAAGACAACCTGGGAAGTTTCCAAACATTTCAACAGAAAACTTTGCTGCACATAGATTGTTAACTCTCATGAAATCTTACGGTCTTAGAAACACGATTACATCCCATACAAGAGAATTCAAGGGCTCAAAAACGGTAATAGAGCTCCTCTTTACTGATTTCGAAGAATGTGAAATAATGAGCGAAGTAGTAGCCCTCTCCGATCACCATGCCCAAATTGGGACAGTTAGCCGTGGAGTTGACGAACATAATTAAAACAACAATGTCCAGGTTGACACGAGTTTTTTCTCCAGCTTCTAAAGAAATGTTTAAAACCCTGCTCCTAAAAGAAAACTGGAGACAGATGTTCGAGGCAGTTGATTTGAATTCAAAATTTGATGAATTTTACAACCAGCTAAATCATATTTTTAACGTAGCCTTCCCACAAAAGATAAAGAAAATTAAGAAATACCAACCAGAAAAATTTATACTGGGAAAAGAAATGATAGAGCTCAGGCGAAAGGTTCAGGATATGTATGTGCTAACGAAAGATCTGCACTCATCTCACTATATGAGGCAATGTTATAAGCACATTAAGAATGTAAATAATCTATAAGACAGCTTAAGTCAGCAAAAGTTTTAGAAAAATCAATAAAGGCGATAATAAAATCATAGAAATGTAGAGTATAATAAATGAAACAAAAAATAAGCCAAAGAAGAGCAGAGACCTAACTATTGTGAATCAGGATAGTCAGGAAATTACAGAACCTCAATTGATTGCTGATTATCTGAGATTATTTTAAGATTTTTTCTTTAAAACTGGTACTCATTCCAATAATAAACCTGACAGAACATATACAGATAATAGATCAGTCAACTAGTTATTTCTCAGGCAAGTAGACGATAATGAGGTTGTAAGTATTGCTCATAACATGAACAAGAAAAATCGTCAGGATCTGATGAGTTGTCATCCTACTTATTAAAAGAAATGATACATATAATTGCAACATCTCTGGCTCATCTCATCAATTGTTCATTCCAGCAAGGCCAATTTCCAAACAAGTTAAAGATTTCTGTTGTAAGACCAATACAAAAGCGAGCGAATGACTGCAAATATGACACCTTTAGACCAATAACCATCGTGTCAACAATATAAAAAATATTCGAAAAAGCAGCACTTACACAGCTGACAAATTTCTTGGAAAAAACGAAATATTATTTAAAAACCAATTTGGCTTTGATAAAGGTAAGAAAACTACCAATGCCATGTTCTGTATGACTTCAGCTATCGTCAAAGCCCTTGATCGTAGTAATTGTACATCTGGAATATTTTTTGACCTAAGTAAAACTTTTTACTCGGTGAACCACGACCTATTACTAAAGAAGCTGAACTGGATTGGTGTGAAAGAGCTGGCATTGGAATGGTTTGCCTCATACTTGCAGGAACGATAATGTGGAGGTATTTGGAGTAGATTCCCATGGCTGCTCTTGACCCTATGCCTCGTCACTGGGTAAGATCACTTGTGGTGTTCCTCAGGTGTCTGTCATAAGTCCCGTATTGTTCCTGCTTTATATTAATGACTTATCTTCTTGCCTTGGGGATGGGACGATTTGCCTCTTTGCCGACGACACGCCCCTGACCGTGTCCAGCTCCTCAAGGGAAGATCTTGAAATAAGATCATTTGCTCAATCGAACAGCCTGCTGCAGTGGTTTGATGAAAACTTGCTCAAACTAAATACAGATGAAACTCACTTCTTAAATTTTTCAATTAGAAATAACCATGTAAATCAATTAAAATTACTTTTGGGGCAATGTTGAGATAGATGCTACTCACCAAACTAACATTTTTTGGTTTGATCTTAGATAATAACATCCGTTTCCATGCTCATGTCGACACTGTTTGTAGGAGAGTGAGTTCATCAGTATTTCTAATAAGACAGCTCTCTAGAATCGCAAAAGTGAATGTTTTGATGACTGCTTACTATGGCTCACTCTAACCTCACTTGGTGTATGCAGTGCCGATATGGGGATGCGAAAACAAAAGAACTTTATTCTTATTCTGTCTTCAAAAAAGGGCTATTCAAATTATTCATGGCTTGGATAGTCGACAGTCCTGTAGAAACTTATTTCGTTCATCAAATATCTTAACATTTCCCTCCATATATATATTAGAAACACTAACCTTTGTTAAATCTTGGCTAGCAAACCTATCAACCCCATGGGCAGTCTTAGAACCAGCTCAGGGGAATTGACAACTTTACCTGGCGAAACGCTCAAGCTCCTTCTGGAGTGTCACTTCCAAGGGAATCTCGTTGACGATGCTCTGGTAGCCTCTGGCCCTCGAGAGATTAGCCCTATACCTAGGGCAACTCGAGAGGACTGGAGGCAATCTAGACGTATAGTCACCGTTTCTAAAGTTAAATGGGCAATCGACAAGTTCAGCCCATTTAAATTCCCAGGAGGCGATGGCGTCTTTCCTGCACTGTTGCAGAAGGGCCCACCGAACCTCCACTTTCTACTTTGCGAAATCTTCAGGGTGAGCCTTGCCTTCGGGTATATTCCTCAGTCCTGGAGAGTTAGCAAAGTAGTTTTTATTCCTAAGCGGGGTCGTGGCGACTACACGAACGCCAAATCCTTTAGGCCAATTAGTCTTTCCTCGTTTCTGGTGAAGACCATGGAGAGACTCGTAGAATTTCACATTCGAGAAGGGGCGCTTAAAGACTCCCCTTTACATCGAAATCAACATGCGTATCTCCCGGGGAAGTCTTGTGAGTCTGCCCTCCATTGTTTGGTCAGTCACCTTGAACATTCCCTGGAGAACAAAGAAATTGCTCTAGGAGCCTTTTTGGATATTGAGGGGGCATTCAACAACACCTCATATCAGTCACTTATTCGTGCACTGGGACAACGTGGTGTAGAGCCCACCATCTGTAGGTGGGTCGACCACATGTTACGGGGCAGAAGAATTCAATCAACCCTTCTAAGTGAGGTGGTGGAGATTTCTGCGAGCCGAGGATGCCCGCAGGGGGGAGTCCTATCTTTCCTCCTGTGGGACCTGGTGGTGGATGATCTCCTAGTCAGCCTCACGGAAAAGGGCATTTTCATACAGGGCTATGCGGCCGATCTTGTCCTACTGGTCCGTGGCAAGTACCAGGGCACTGTTACAGACATCATGAACGACAGTCTGGAAGCAGTGAACTCTTGGTGTGTAAGAGAAGGGCTTGCAATAAACCCTTCCAAGACAGTAATTGTCCCCTTCACCAGGAAAAGGCTTCAGGGCTCCTTCAGAGGCCTGGCCCTTGGTGGAGTGTCTCTGCCTGTTTCATCGTCGGGTAAGTATCTGGGAGTAATCCTTGATCAGAAACTGACATGGAACTTGCACCTTGATAAAGTCATCCGCAGAGCTAAATGGTCCTTCGTGACCATAAGGCGCTGCGTGGGCTCCACATGGGGCCTATTACCCCATGTCTGCCACTGGCTTTACACAGCGGTCATCAGACCACAAATTACTTACGGGGCTTTGATCTGGTGGCCTAAGGTCAATCAGGTAACTGTCCGGGGTAGGCTTTCTAGCCTACAAAGACTTGCCGGATCTTTTCCGTTATACCTATACCACTATTGAAATATATTGAATAATACATTTTAACCATTGTTTGGTATAAATAACGGAACACGGTATTCAATTTATTGATTTAAAACATGTTTTCCTCATTTTCAACCTTTAGAATCCCAATACATCGAGGCCGCCCATATACATCGCGCCACGGCAGTTATGGTTAGGTTAGGTTATTATATTGTAGAATGAACCTGTAATTTGTAAAAACATTCTACAATAGGCTATGCTAACCTAACCTAACCATAACTGCCGCGGCGCGATGTATATGGAAATATTTTGGGATTGCTGACACATAACGGAAAAGATCCGACATTAAATAGTCGTATACGTATAACAGAAAAGATCCGACTTGCCTGCATGTGCATGGCAGGGGCCTTTAGGTCGACCCCTTCTATTGCACTGGAGGTTCTTCTTAACCTGCCGCCCCTTGATCTCTTCATTATTGGGGAGGCTCGGGCGGTGGCTTATAGGCTTCAACTAACTGGCCACTGGAGGGGGTCCTGTACAGGTCACTCCTCAGTGGCCAATCTAGTAAACGATGAGGTACTCTCAATGAAGTCTGACTTCATTGCGACTAAGTATCTTTTCACCAGACCCTATACTGTGGATTTCAGGTCGAGGGAGTACTGGGACGCTGTTAGTAGCCCGGTTTCTTCTCACGACCGAATTGTATGGTTCACAGACGGGTCAAGAATGGGCAAAAAAGCTGGATTTGGGGTCTATACTGGTGACCCTTGGACCAACGCTAGCGTGAGCCTGGGAGTGTATGGCTCCGTTTTCCAAGCTGAAGTCGCCGCAATCCTTCAATGTGCCGCCCAGGCGGTCGAGAGGGGGGTTTGTGGGAAACATATCCACATCCTCTCAGACAGTCAGGCGGCCTTAGGGGCTCTTGACTCCTGGAAGGTTTCGTCTGGTCTAGTCTGGGAATGTGTGGAGTCCCTCAGCATCCTGGGTTCAAGAAATCAGGTCTTGCTGGAATGGATCCCAGGACATAGGGGATTAGAAGGCAACGAGCAGGCCGATGCCTTGGCTAGGGAGGGTGCTCTCAAGCCCTTCACTGGTCCTGAGCCAACCTGCGGCGTTTCGACTGCAGCTGTTAAAACAGCAATTAAAAACTGGGTCAGCGCCAGACATCTGGAAAGATGGCGGCGGTTCCCAGAGCAAAGACTCGGCAAGGTTCTTGTCACGAATCCCTCCCAGAAGTTAACAAAGTCACTTCTTGGGTTGAGTAAACCGCACGTTAAGCTGGTGGTGGGACTCATCACCGGTCACGGCAAATTCCGGAGGCATCTAAGAACAGTGGGACTCTTTACGGAGGATCCCATCTGTCGCCTCTGTGGAGAGGACGAAGAGTCGGCAGAACACATTGTCCTGGAGTGTGAGGCCCTTGGTGCCAGGAGAAGAGCACTTTTTGAAGGCTCACCTCTGGGACAGTTGGAAATTACTAATCCAGTGAAGAAGCTCTTTGACCTGGTCAAGGATTGCCAGCTATACGACGATTAGGCACCGGGATTGGCACAAAAAGCCTTAGGCTTCGTTGCAAGGGTTGGCTGGACCAACTGCATATCCCCTTATCAACTAACTAACCTTTGTTAAAAATAATTTTCATCTTTTTAATAGTTAAAGAACTCATTTTCATTCACTCCGAAATAATATCAATCTAAATATTTCAGCCCATTCAAGTTGAATCAAACCCTGCAGCTTTTAAAAAACAGCTCAAAATTATTCTGGTAGAAAAATGTAACTACAGTGTCCGGGATTGTCTCACTGATGGGTTTTGTGTTTAGAAATAATGTGCTTTTGTTGTTTATTTTAATTTTAAAAATATGAAGCCTAGACTTAAGGCTAGTAACTAAAGCAATGTTTTTGTCACTTTGGCTAAATAAATGAGTTATTATCCTATGTGAAAATACAGTAAAACCTGTCACATCTGGTCTAATAAGGCACCAGTGTAGAACAGATAAATTAAAAGCCGGTTATGGAATTATAGTAAGAAAGGCGTAATTTTATATTACCAAATGTATTGCGGGTATTGTAGTTACTTTTTAAGGCAGCACGTAACTAATAAAACATTTAATACGAAGCAGACATTTTTTTTCAATGGAAGTTTGTATAAGTTGGATAAGTTTGTATAAAATGGAAGTTTGATAAGTTTGCGAAATGGCAAATACCAACTCTTACTAATGCACTCGAAATGGTAAGGCAATAGTAACTGATGTCATCGACACAAGGTCATTGATTTCTAAAATAGTACAGGCGACGCCTGTTGAACAAGAAATCCCCATTATACTCCTACCCCTCTCAATACTTCTTAGCTCCTTTGTTTTGGTCACAGGGCCACTTATTTTAAGGCCAAATATGAAAGGTTTTACTGTACTAAGTAAATGTTAAGTTAAATCAAGCAAATAAATAAATAAAATTTTTTTATGGTTTTGTTCTTTTCCGCCTTATCTTTTTAACATATTGTTACTTACCTAATGGTAGAGGCACGAACACTGTCCCCCTCTGAAATGAGGTTGTAAGCGTGCCACATGTCCTCGGACTCCTCAGGCACCAGAGTGACTGAACTGTAATTAACTTAATTAGATTCTAGGAGGAAAAATTGCTTTATTTATTTTTTTGAACTTAATCTGTTGGTATTTATAATTTTGATCTACTGAATTAAATAGAAGCATGGTACTAAAACAAAAACTCATACTGTATAGGCCTACATAAAATATATGAAAGTTCATAAATAAAGTATGTAAAAATAACATAAAGTGTTGTTTATAGGTTACTAGGATAATGCAAGGTCAGACATCCTGCAGGGTTTGGCAGTCTTGCACTGTACGAATACATTTCGATGCTGCACCATGTGTCATCTGACACGACCACAAAATTAGTAAACAACCTATTATTGATTTTTTGAGATAACACCGTTTTTTCACTTTCGCGGGCCATTTCGAAAATATGGTAAAAAAACAAATAAAATAACAACTATACAGACTTAACATTATGCCACCTTTACAGCTATTTTTTGGTAAAATATGCCCCCTTCCCAGACTATTTTAAATTTTTTTTAAAAATTTAAGGGTATTTTGGTGGCCACGTTTTAAGGGTTAAAGTTATTTAAAAATTGTTGAAAAAATTTTTTTTAACATTTTGATATTTTTTATTGAACCAAATGATGGGCCCAAAATTATTTTTTGGATAAAATTTTATTCGCCTAAAATTACTTAACCAAAACAACCCCAAAAAAGCAAAATTTTTCCAACTTTTAGAAAACGGTACTGTCCAGAAGAACGGTACACTGACTGTTAACTTTCTATAAACATATAATAGTTTTTAGTATTTAAAGTGTCAACTGGACAAACACAGTTGTTTGGCTGTCTATTTCCAACAATAAAAATTTAAAGCCTAAGAATGATTGCCAACATAATAGAACAGAAATACTATTATGAACTAAAAAATTTTGAAAGGCTTATTTAAATAGATTATTTCATTGTTGTACCTTACATTAAAACTCAACACATGAATAAGAAACAAATAAAATAAAATAAATTAAATTAAATTTACATATTAGAATTTTTAAAAAATGCATGAAAATAGGGTAAACATCTTGGTTTTCTGACTAAAATCATGCCAACAGTCAAAGGAGCACAATAAACATTAAAATGTTTTCGGATAATAATGAATTGTAAAATAATGACTCAATGGAAATATGTTAAATCAGTATTTCAGATTTTTATAAATACCCTACTTGGGAAAATAAAGTTTTTTGGGCGAATTGCTATAAATTTTTATTCGCAATACGCCAAATATCGGTTTCTAAGGAGAAAGACCTGTGAGAGTTAAGAAAATGGTGTTGAAGATAAAATGGAAGTTAACGTCAATGAAACAAAATTAATGATTTTAGAAATTTTACTCTTGGGATGTACCTAGATTTTTTACTTAGTATATAGACTAAAATTTTACATTAGGACATTTTATTATTCATAAAAAACTTTTGCAATGAAAATTCATTGAAAAGTTTATATTTTGCACTCATTGAATCTTGACTGCAGTAGAGGCCTAATTCAGTGTTGGGGCAAAACTTTTAAATACTATATAACTTAAGATAAGCTAAGAGTGGTACACAATTGTTTCTTCAAATCATCTTAAATAAATATAAAACAGACAGTTTATTCCCTCTATTTGCTTAGTTAAAAATCCCAGTGCAATACCTTTATTTTTTTAAGGTAATGATATTATTTTATGTAAAAAAAAATTTTTAGGGGAAAAAGGGATTTTTTAATTTAGCTTGTAGTTCAAACATTTTTAAATAACTTTTAAAAAAAATAGCAATGCTGAAAAAATTATAAAACAGAAAAACCCGGGTTTTTTTATCACTGCAAAACATTTTCTGCGAAACACGCACACGTTTATATGTTGGGAAACGGTTTAACAAAGGAAAATATGCAAAAGAATAAAATTTCCAAAACCCAAGGGTTTTGAAGAGGTTGCCATTTAAAATTTCTATTTGAATAAGTCGGTAGAATAAGGTCTATATTTTCTGGGAAAACACTTTTTATTTTGAAGAAATATGTTTTATTTAGCGATGTTAAATAAAAAAAAAATCTTAACTATTGAAAATAATGTTTTTTGTTGTACTTTTTTTTAAATCTTTTTTCATATTTGGGTAATTTTTTTCCCAAAACCAAATTGAAAATTATCCTGGTTTACAATTATTTCTCAAATTATCGCGGATAAACTACATTCGGAAAAAAATGACAAAATCACCTTGTTTTGGCCATTTGTACTTTGATAAAGGAGCTTGATGCCCCACAAAAAATATATTTGCCTAATTATATTTTTTTCTGAAAAAGGCACCCAAATATTGGGAGGAAAAAAAAATTATTGTTGAGTAAATAAACAATTCAACTAAATTTGCGGTTTTAAAGTAAGTAAATTGTTTTCAGGCTGTAAAAATAATTTTTGAAAAACCAATTACATATAGCCAATTATGTTACTATAAAAAACCTGTGAAATGTGAACAGTTGTTGAGAAAAAAATAAATTTTTTATAAAGCTTTGTTTTTTCTATAAGTAATTTATTAGTAAAAACCTCAAATTTTTCATAAACTTTGGTTAAAATTTTGGGGGATCCTAAATACCAAAAATTTAGTAAAAATAGGTTTTTAAAAAAAAATTTGTTAAATTATGATCATTTGTTAATCATTGGGAACTTTTGTGAACCCTCTTCTGAGTAAGGCGGGTGGTTCACCGAAATCGATCACCCAAAAATTATTTTGGCTTTGTTTGTTTGTAAATATTTGTGCATTTTTGCTTATATATCATAAACATTTGTGTTTGGAAAAGGTTTTTACTTTAGTAACATTTGTATAAAAAGAGGCCGCCCAAAATAAAGGCTGCCTTATGGTTAGTTGATTACGTTAAAGATACTTTTAAATTTTTTGTATTTTAAAAAGGTAGTATTCATTTTGTAAAAAGGAAAAAAATTGTGTGAAAACCTTTTCACGTTCAAAAAGAGGGTTTAAATATAAAAAGGTCCAGTCTAGAAATTAAATTCAAAGTATCACGGACATTTCGTTTTATCGCCCCGCGGGTTATTTGGTTATTAAAAATTTTGGTTGAATTAACTTGAAATCATTAAAACAAATAATTTTGAATGAATACAAATTAATTGGGGCCTATTTTCCCTTGGTTTTCTTATATTGAGCTTCTATTTATCTGATTGTTCTTTTTGTGTTATAATTGTGGATAATTTTATTGAAACAAAAAAGGGTAGTTTACTAAAAGCATGGGGAAAAAGATCAAAAATAACAAATTTAAACAGTTTAAATTTTTTAATTTCAAAATAAAGGTTTACAATGTGCTAAAAAGCAAAACCCGTCATACATTTAACAATCTTTTTTGTATAAGCCAATCTCAAAGGGGTTTTTCAATTTTTTCCCCCCGAAAATAAAACCGTATCGACAAATACTTTTTAAAAAAGCAAAGTAAGCCATCCTAATGTTTACTATCAACAAAATTTTTACGTCTAATTAGGGAGCCCCCACAACTTTGACAGCCCAACCGAAATGACTCAATTTGACAATCCCAATTTTGCTGTCTACCAAATGAACCCTAAAAATTGCCATTATTTTCTTACCCCGCCCACCCCCCCCCATACACGTACGTGGTTTTAATGCCCCCCCCCCAAAGCCCCCCTCCCATACCTACAGTTGGTATTTGCCCCCCACAAAAAAACCCCCCCCATACTCACACAGTGGTATTGACCCACCCATCCCCCTTTTCCCAAATTCCCCCCCCTTACCAAAAGTGGGTATTGACCCACCCAACCTCCCCTAAACGTACAGGTATTTTACCCACCCGCCCTCCCATACTCGTACATGGATTGACCACCCCAACTACCCACACGTAGTGGTATTGACCCACCTGCCCTCCCATATTTGTACAGTGGTACTGACCCACCCAAGCACCCATACACTTACAGTGGTATTGACTGAAAATAATTTTCTCCGTCTTCTCATTATTTAAAAGAAGACCATTATCCCCCGAAACCACTGAATGCTTATTAATAGTTCTACCACTAACTGTTCTAAATTTACCACTTGTCCTGACCGAATAAACGTTGATTTATCACGTAGAGTTAGTCTTTGTAATCCCGTTATAGTTTGGGGGAAAAAAGTATATTATTTATGGAACTAAAAATAACAGAGGTCCCCCAAAAAAGAACCGAGGAACACCGTATCAAAGTTTTTTCCTGACCAAAAACCATTCAAAAAGGGCTCGTTGTTTCCTATTCCTTAAGAAGATTTCAAAATCAGGCATAATACTTGAAAATGGTTAACCCGTTCATGGGGTTTGGACCAACATCCAACCCCCCCCCGGGGGGGACCTTTCCGGGCCCCTAAAATGTTTTCTATATCATTGACTCAGCTTTGGCATAAAACTTACTGGCCCAACAATGTGAATTCTAATTTTTCGTTTTTCCTTTTATCATCGTTTTTTCCGGAAGTTTTTAAAAAATTAGATTTAAAAATTTGTGAAATTTCAGAAATAAAATTTGTTTTTTTAAAATAGGAGAAGGAGAAAAAAGTGAAATTTTTTTTTAGAACAGGCTGACAACACTGGATGATTACTTAGGGACCAAATTACAAAGGAGATTCCTACCCCAAAGTGAGTTATATGAAAGTTTTTAAATTATTTTTTAAAACAAATGTGGATTTTAAAAAAAATTAACTTTTTGAAGGACAATAAATATTTCCAACCGGTATGGTTACCTTGTTTTTTTTAGCATAAGGGGGGGGGGGGGGGGGGATGGACCATCAGACCACAATTACGGTCATTTAAAAACTTTTTTTGTACAAAATTTTTTTTTTTTTTTTTTATGAAAAAAAATTAAATTTTTATATTCTGTTTCCCGGGTGGTTAATGTTTTTTTTTACCAACGTGTTAATCTTGGTTTTAAAATAAATTTAAAATATCGGGTTTTAAATTAATTTCATGAGAAAAACCCAAGATGCTAAATTGAGAAGCATTCAAACTTTGACAATTTTGGGTATTTTTTAAAAGCAAAAAAAAACAAACCTAGGTAAAACAAATTGTTAAGAAAATATAAACCCGCTTCAAACTTTTAAAAAGCGAAATAAGTTTATTGAAATTTTAAAAATTTTAACATTTTTTAAAAAATTTAAAAAAATCCCTTTTTTAAAAAAAAACGAAAAACCATTTGAAAATTTCCCCCCTTAATTTAAATGGGAAGATTTTTGTTTGGAAAAAATTTTTCAAATCCAATAGAGGGTTACCTCCCCCTCAGGAATTTTAATTTTACTCTTCATACCAAAATTTTCCTTTTTGTACTATTTTATTTTTCCCCCCAAAAAATTTTTAGAGTATAAATTTTTTTTTAATTTTTGCATTTTTCTTTTATTTTTTTAAAATAAACAAATTAAAAATTCTTTCTTTGTATAATATATTTTTTCAAAAAAAATATCAGAAAAAAAAAGTAAAATCTCAAAACAATTTTTTTTTATAATAGGTATAGTTTTCGGATTTTTAACAAAACTAAAAAAGATAGGAACCGCCTCCCACCCTAATTTTTACTCCTATCAAATTTAAAAAAATTTTAAGGTACAAATTTAGTTTTTTTCTAATTAAAACTTTTAGTGTTTAACCCTAGTCTGGGTAACACTTTTCCAAATTTTTTGAAAAAAAACCCAAAAAATTTTTTTTATAACGTAAAAAGAATTATAATATTTAATGAAATTTAATAATTCTTTTTTTTACAATTTATCGGTACTTTCAAAAATTTAAAAAATGCCCAACAAAAACGAAACCAGAAACAAATTTCCCATTTAAAATGTGCCACACATTGTTTTAAAATTTGTTCTTTCCTTTAAAAAATGGACGTTTTCTTGGGAAAACACCGTTCAAAAAACCAATCTTTAAAAGGGGGATTTCCTTTTCTTTCCATCAGGAAATGGGAAATTCTGTTTTCCCCAAAGGAAAAAAAAAAAAAACCCCCCGACCAAAAAAATCCACCTTTTAAGACAAAAATTGATTTTTGACTTTTAGTTGTTTGAGTTTGTTTTTGATAAAATTTTAACGGAAAAACAATTTTGAAAAAGAAAAACAAATCCTGAAAAAATTATTTTTTCGCACCCTTGGTTTTTAAAGGTTTTCCCAAACGAAAACACAAAAGGCCCCGGGGTTTAAAAATTTAAAGGTAACCCCTTTCCCACGTCAGGGTTAATTGTTATAATTTTTTAAAAAAATATATTATAAAAAAAAAATAATTTATCCCTTTTAAATGGAAAAAAAGATTATTGGTTAAAAGAAAACTTAAGAAAATAATTTTAAGAAAATTTGATAAAAAAATTTTTATTTTCTTATATTTTTTGCAATTTTTTTTAAATTTTTTTAAAATAAACCCAGAAATTTTAAAAATTTTTAAGTTTTTTGTTTTTAATTATTTTTTCACAAATAGAATTTTCCCCGCAGAATTTCGTTAAAATTAATTAAAATTTAATGAATTTAAAGTTTACAATAACACTATGAGCTTCAATTGCAATTTTTCACTCTACTCACAATATTAATTCTTTAAAATGTTGCTACCACGACTATAGTTATTTTATTTGAAAGTATACTTCATGAGAAGAAAAATGGTATGCAGTATTATAATCTATGGCTTCATTTACTATTCTTTTTCGAATTTACAAAAAAGGCTTACAGTGTGCTCCAAAACGTCCAGCCAGTTTGTCGAGTTTGCATGGGCCTGGATCTAGGATTAACTGGGAAGTACTTTTTTTTACTGTTTACAAATATAAAAAACGATTTATCTAGACCGGAAACAAACTAGCAGTGGAACAGGAAGGAGCCAAGTCCTCAAGACATACAATGTTGCCATGTTGTGCTCTCCTCAAAGGTTAAGTTAGAGTGGTTTTAGAATAATAATCGAAAAAACAAGTTTGGGGAAAACATTGAAATACAATATACTGAAAATAAATACTTAGTTTGCCAGCATGGAACTCAAAATTGAATTAAGTTAAAGTTTGGCATATTTACAGAAACACAATTATTGCAGATCAATATCTTTAGGATACAGCCAGTACTTTCGTACAGCTACAAACAGGTAAGAGTTTGGAATAATATATATATATATATATATATATATATATATATATATATATATATATATATATATATATTAAATCGATATAGTGAAAAGTATTGTGAAGGAAGGTTATATTCCTGACCGAGAAATAAATGATATATCTTTAGACATGCAAAATGGTTTTTATTGAAGAATATTGTTTACCGTCACAATTGGCATGGAAAAGCATGGTTTCTTATTTGTCTCATCAATAATTATTAATTGCTTTTTTTATAATTTTCTAACAATATCCTACCAAATCCAAGTAATAGGAAAAATTAAGCCAGTCAAAATAAATATAATTTATATCATATTAGTTTTTGCACAGCACATAATATTCCAACTGGCTTTAACGAAGGTTTCGTTAAAATTAAGGTATAGATACTTTAAAATGATTTAAAGTATTAGATATACGGGCTAGTACATGCGTTTACTAGAATTAGGTGTCTGAAGAATTTCAAGTAAATCTGTACATAGTTTTTTTTTTTTTATTAACTTGAAGTCTAAACAGGTCTACTAATGACATGATCTTTCAGAAAATAAAATGGATAGCCATTTAACTTTCGATTTTCTAAATTTGAAAAATCATCAAACATATGGACAATGAAAACTGGTATGTATAAGGGGGAAAAGTCAAATAGAAACCTTTGTAATGTTGCATATCAAATTTATGCATAACAAGCCGATTGGATGTTCACGAACATTTCCTCATCAGCATGTCTATGTCCAAATCCCCTATATTACACGGGAGAACTTGCTCGTGAGCATGCTGATGTGGACACGCTCTTGAACAAGAACTCGCGTGTAATACACCCTTGAGGACTCAAAACCAAAAACAATCACATTAGAAGTTCCACAACGATCCATTCTTGTACCCATTATATTTATTTTATATATCAATAACATTATTTTACCACCTTACTGGCAATCTCTGCACTATCTACATAGATGATAATTCCATTTTGACCTCTCACAAAGAATTAATAACTTAGAACAGGAATCCTTCCTTAACTGTTCTTAATACTTCTCAAGCATCAACCTCCGCATAAATCCACAAAAACTCAAATTTCATTATTTCATGACAAAGTATAAAAAAGTAAAAAAAAAAAAACACTTTAAGCAGATTAGATTCACAAAGTACAACTGTGAAACTTCCTTCCGTTGAACTTGATAAAAATGTGATCAAGGAATCACAGTTTGTTGATTACTTTGAGTGAGGCTGGATGGTGGTCTCAGGTGTAATGACCATGTTGATAAATAATTGGCAAAACAACTTTCTGCCAACACTTTTGTTCTGAGAAGCATTTCTTCCCTAAATAACATTGCTTTGTCAAAGCTGGGCTACTTTGGCTTGATAAGGTACTCAATCGTACTCTGGAGCATATCTATTTACAATAGGCTAACATATATCTTCTTCAAAAAACAGATGCAAGATGTATAATTAAAAGGTAAACCAACAGAATCATGTAAAGTTAATTTTAAAGAACTAAGCTTACCAACCGCACCTGCTATCTACATGTTTGAAGATTTCTTACGTTAAAGAACAACAACTTGAAAAGACACGTCAGCATTCTATAACACCAGAAACAGAAATGTCAATCCTTCAATGTATCATAACTTGAAACTGTTTTAAAACAAACCCGAGTATGTTACTCTCTTAAGTACCACCTAAGCTATCTGAGATAGACAAATTTAAACAAAATTCAAAATGAGGTTTAAAACATGTTTAATTGAATATAACTTTTATCAAAAATACCTAGTTACCTAAAGTGACATTTTAATAATTTTAATCCATAAAACTCCATATAATTAGTCCGTAGACTCCTAAACAAGAAATGAAATGTGATTTTGATAATGACAATGACAATTAACTAATATATCACACAAATAATACCGATGATGTACAGATAATCTAGGAATAACATATGTATATATTACATTTTATAATATTGAACGATAATGGCGAAGACAGGAGTCTTTAGTATCGAGGGCGGTTCGCCTTTGATACGCCGGCTGCCGACCGATGGTGTCCGACGGCAACAGCAGTCTGCAAGAACTGTATCTACTCTTAGTTCAACGTAATGCTAATCGCTCTCTAGACATGCTCTATGAAGAGGTTGATTGCTATTTAATTCCTAGTCGGCTGTGAGGATTAGTGTTTATATTATTTTTTAAGGACTTTTCTTAAACCACTTCATAAAATGTTCTCACAACTTATTTACAAAAATTAAGTGCCCCCCTTGGCTGTGGCGCCCCCTTAGCCGCAGCGCCCAGGGCGACCGGCCCTGGTAGGGATGTCGTCGAGCGGTACGCATTGTATTGCCACTGCCAGACCTATGCAACTTCCATCTTCCTCATATAGAGGAGGGTGACCGTCTTAGTGACGCCAAATAACCACAGATTGCTCCCTGATTCCTCGTGGCGCTGGCTGTCCTCATTCTTTCGATTCTTCTTATTCATTTTCTCCGTGCTAACAGAACCTCGAATTCCTCCGCGGAACAGAACGTTTATCTTTCATCCCTCAATATTAAATATCAACATAAATGACGCTTGTCTGGCTTTCCCTTCAATATTCCAATGTGTAGCTTAAAACCATAAAAAAACTAATCTTTGACTAATAATGGTTTTCTGTGGAGTTGTGAATACGCAACTAAGTTTTCTTGAGCCTCGAACCTTTGTGGTTCGAAGTATTCTAGCTCGAAGTATTAGTAATCGAGCTTGCTTACATACGTGGTTTACGTTTTTTACGTATTAGACCGTTGGAATAGTTTCAACTGTGCCCCTTTACTCGCGTTTGGTATTGTAATCGAACGGAAAATGTCATTTTTTATACTAGTACAACTTACTATTTGTACGTACAAAATATCTAGATTTACTCAAGGTGTAGTGGTGGTGGAGCGACGCTCCGCCACTGGTTATGAAGGGGTGGCGGCGCTCGGCCACTAGTTATGAGGGGGAGCGGCGCTCCACCACTAGCTATGAATGATTCAGGCAGTGAATAGTGACCGCGAAAGGTAGCAGATAAACAAAACAACATAACCGTGAAAGTAGTAGTTGTGACAGTGCAGTCGCTTGAAAGTAGCCGATAAGTCCTATAACTGATTTCACGTTAAACCACCGGTGACGCTGATGTGGGACCAAAGTGGATTTCTGACCAGGCTAGTGACTTATTATTTTTGAGTGTTGGCAAAACTGACTCGAGGTCCGAGCTCAGGCATTGCGCACGGAGTCAGCGTCGGTTCATCCCTCCATCCGGGCAGCACTCCTAACCATTCGACCTCTTGTGTCTTGGTTCTTCACATCCATGGTGTAAGTAAGTAAGGAGTGCTACTGCGCATCCGACCGTCTACCCGCTATTGCCGCATGACGTCAGCAAGGGGTATCCGCTCCACAGATCTTGTAGGCTTTCCTTCCCACTGTCTTATGAACCATTTACCGTTCGTTTAGATGAAACTTTTGCTATATTATTAAGAATAAAATTTACTTCATTATAGTACCCTTTTAAGACAAAATTAACTAATAATAAAGTTTAATATTTAATATAATAACTAGATACCAAATATAAATATTACCTTGACATTGCGAGTATTTTTTTTATTTTTGAGTTCGCGAAGTCTCATCAGCAAGAAAGTCGTAGATAATCAAATAATCTAAAATTTTTGTTTCAATCTTTTGGCTTTAAAACCAACCGTTTTCCAAGTAGCAAATTTTAAAAAAAATGCTGCCTGTGTCGGTGCGGTACCGACCGGAAGGGGGAGGCACGTGGGTTGGAGAGTTCTGTTATGTCGGCGAGTCACGATAAGTCCTCTGAACTTCATGTCTCTATAATATTGAAAGCGCTGATTTCAATTGAAACAGGATGTACTGTATATATCATAATTAGTAATTACGACAGGTACATTACATGGCTTGTGCTGTTTCAATGGAAATCAGCGCCTTCAATATCACAGAAGCATGAAGTTCAGAGGATTTCTCGTGATTCACCGACTACAGTACATATCGTCTTCATTTAACAAAAAGACAAATTTTAATCGGCAATTTGGGAACCATGTTGCTAACATAATTTATAAACCTTTTTCGATAGGTTTCTTTCGCCACCTTTTGTAAAAGGCGTAGCTTTCGATTAGCTGGTTTTTATTGTATTATGATCTAATTAATTGATTGATTACTTCTTATGACCTCACTTTTTATGCTGCTTGTTAAAATGTCAAGGCATTTTTCACCAATTATGATTATTCTTTTTGTATATTTGCTTAAATATATTCGCCATATGGCGGAGAGTGTGGATTCAAAACTATTAAAAGAGCAAGAGTTATTAATCATTTTATAATGAAACAGTTTTTAATTTTGAGAGCCCAGAATTTATTTCTCGTAGGCAAATTACAATACAATACAAACATTTCATCTGTTCGATTCCATGTGCAATGCCACATGTGTACTGATTGTTTGAGGTAGAAAGTAATTGTACATGATATCTGTAAGTTTAGTATAAGTACAATACATACATTTCAAAACAAATATCTTATTAATATTGCAAATAAATATCTATATACAATTCACTCTATCCAATCGCACCAGCGACTACTTGAATTCACAGAAGACATCTTTGCAGTCAATTCCGTTCCATCTAAAATTGATCAGGCTTCGCAGACGGGTCAAAAATGTATAATTCTGGAAGAAGAGGTAAATAATATGCTAACTTCTATAAGGTGCCTTGAGGAAGAAGCGAAACAACTGAAAACTCAAGTTTATTCTAAATTCTGCCCCAACTCAACTCAAATATTTTTGAACCGTTAAGTACAAATAATGAAGAAATCTGTCAACCTTTTACAATAGTCACTTCTAAAAACAACAAAAAGAAAATTAAACAGCATAAATTTCACTTGTCATCAACAAAAGCAATTTCGAATAAAACCCTCAACAAACAAAATCCTATTTCAGTGTATACTACATTTAAAACCGTTCTAATAGCCGGAGACAGCCATGCACGGCACCTTGCTGCTCTAGTAAATAAGAAAACATCTGATCGCACAAAAGTCACCGGTATATGCAAACCCGGCGCCGGTCTCATGGACATCGTCACAAACTCCTCCACACCGCCTGACTGTATGGTGTTGATTGCTGTGACAAATGACGTGGCTGCTGGGAGACAGGAAATTATCCTCCAAAACACCGAGAGAATATTAATCAACATCAGGCAGACCTCGAACATCTTAGTGTGTCCCTTACCACCTCGACATGACCTGCCTCGCGGCAGCCCTGTTCATGACGTCATCTCCGGAGTGAACGCATACTTAGCTCAGCTATGTGCTCGCTACCATGGAGTGAAACTCCTAGACATCTCGAGCATTGGGCGGCGTCATTACACAACTCACGGACTACATATGAGAGCTAGTGGGAAGCGTATGCTATCTAAATGCATAGCATATGGCCTTACCTCGATGCCCGCTTCCAGACGCCGCCGCCACCCCGCTGCGGATGCCGTTAAGTCCTCCAGCTCTACTCTGCTCTACTCTACTCAGCCATCGGCCCCATCAGTGCCACATCCCTACAGCTTACCTTACAACACGTTCTCCGATTTCATCACCCAAGGATCAGCCAGAAATAGTTTAAACCCAAATGTACATCATTAAAAAAACCTTTGTATACCAATAAAATTAAAAACAGGGTAGGGACACCAGATTGTAAATCAAAATTAACCAACCAAAATTCAAAATTTGAAAATAAAACAATAAAACTAATCCATTTAAATGCTCAAACAGCTACTAATAAGGTAGATGAACTGGATCTCCTGTGCGATGAGCTAGAGCCAGATATATTAATTGTCTCTGAGCATGGTTTTACGCATGAAAATATAAATCTTTTCAAAATTAAAAACTTTGAATTGGCCAGTGTTTATAATCGAAATCATTTCAGAGGGGGTGGTGTAGCAATTTTTGTTAAAAATTATATCAAATTTCAGCAAATCAAAATTAGTTACACATCTGAACTTGATTTTGAGGTCGAAGGCATTAAAATCAACTCAAAGCAGCATGGAAAAATCAATATTATTGGATTGTATCGATCTCCTAATGGTTATGCTGACGCTTTCTTTGAAAAGTTCGAAACACTTTTAAATTTGGTCAACAAAGGGCAATCTACATTTTTAATCATGGAGAATTTTAATATTAATGTTTTAAACCACTCACACCCTCTAACCCAGCGGCTCCACGATATTTTAAACTCTTTTAGTCTAAATTGGTCTGTGAATTCTCCAACTCGAATATCTGGCACAACAAAAACATCCATCGACAACGTTATCACAAATATTTTGAATGCTAAGGTCTCCGTACTTGACGCGGCCATATCGGATCATTTTGCTCAGGAGGTTACGGTCACTGGATGTCCTCTGGATTTCGAAACCTCAAAGCCCCAGAACCGTAGACTCACTCGTCATCATAACATTGTAAACCTTAAAAACTTTCTTGAGTGTGAATCCTGGACTTTCCTCAATCATTATAATGATGCAAATGCGATGTACAATGCATTCAATGATCGTTTAATTTACTATCTAAACATTGCATATCCCTTTAAATGTTTTAAAAAAGCTCAAGGTCGAAAGAAAAGTTCATGGGTCACCAAAGGGATTTTGATTTCAAGAGAGAAAATCAAATTCTATCACTCGATCTTCATTCGCACACAAAACGAGCGTTTTAATTTTTTTTTGAAATTATAGAAGAGTGTATAGACAGGTCATGAAGGCCGCAAAGGCATATGACATTGAAAAAACTTTAAAATTCAGTGAACATTTTTCAAAAACTGCTTGGACCATAATTAATAACTCATCAACGATTTCAAAATTCTCAAAAAAATCCAAGTCAATAAAAATATACGACAGTGACATAAAGAGAAAAGATCCTGTGACTGTTTTAATCATCAACAAGGTTTTCGATCGCCAGTGACGTCTATGGTGTTGACCCCTGTTGATGAGAACGAGGTGGCTCGGATCATGCAGAGACTTAGCTTAAAGAAATCATGCGATATTAATGGCGTCTCAGTTTGGTTGCTTAAACAATGCTATAAGTAATTGTTGGTGCCACTAACCAAACTTGTTAACATTTCATTTGAAACGGGGACCTTTCTAGACATCCTGAAAACAGCAAAAATCGGTCCAATTTAAAAAAAAGATGATCCTTGCATAATCAGCAATTATCGTCCTATTTCAATTCTGCCCACCATCAGCAAGGTTTTTGAAAAGATATTTCTGGCACAGTTGGAAAATTTTCTTTCACACTATGACATTCTGGATCCTGAATAATATGGTTTCAGGAAAAACAAGTCAACTGTCGATGCAGTCACAAATCTTATAGAGCTCGTTGTCGATGGATTGGAGAGAAGAGAACGTGTGTTTAGCATATTTCTTGATCTCTCCAAATCCTTTGACTGTGTGCAGCATGAGACACTGATGCACCAGTTGGAGTCTTTTGGCATTCGAGGTTTGTCACATAAATGGGTCTCGTCATACCTTAAAGGCAGGATCCAATGTGTACAGGTTGAGAATGCCCTGTCAGGCAAAACACTTACTACCCAAGGTGTCCCACAGGGTTCAATGCTTGGTCCAGTTTTGTTTAATCTATGTATCAATGGACTAAAATCTTCAATTCAGTTCGGAAAAGTTATTCAATACGCTGATGACACGACTCTTTGTGAGATAGATAGATCATCGCGTGATTTAGAAGTAAAATCATTTAGTGATCTGAATCAATGCATTCAACATTTTAATAAAATGGACCTGAAAACAAACAATTCTAAGTCAAATTTCATAACATTTTGTCTTCCTCAACACTTTGAACAGACTCAAATTACAGTAATGGTGGACGATGTACTCTTAGAGGAAACGGAGTCCACAAAGTTCCTTGGAATACACCTTGACAAAGGGTTGACTTGGGACGTTCACATTGACAGTGTGTGTGCTAGAGTTAACTCGGGCATTTTTGCTCTGCGCAACCTGGCACAATTCTGCTCCCTGGAAGTCTTAAAACTTGCATATTATGGCTTGATCCATACCCACTTAGCGTATGGCATAAGACTTTGGGGTAGCTGTTCTAAATACAAGCTGGAAAGAGTATTTAGACTTCAAAAAAGAGCTGTCAGAACTATTTTAAAATTAAACATCAGAGAGTCGTGTCGAGAAGCGTTTAGGGAGCTTAGATTATTGACCCTACCCTGTCTCTATATATTGGAGGTCACCCTGTACTGCAAGTCAAAGTGCACTTTGACGCGCGGCAGGGATGTTCACTCTTATGAAACTAGAGGGAGGAATAATTACAGAACGCAGAGGCATAGAAGTGCAGCTTTCAAGCGTCTGCCATCACAAGTGGGTGTAAACATAATCAATTTGCTCCCTGAACAAATTAAAAATCAAAACCTGAATTTGTTCAAAAGACGTTTAAAACTGTTGGTGGAAAGTGCTTTTTATTCAGTTGAAGAATTCTTTCAAAGCCACTGGGACAATCAGTAAACACCCTATCATGCAATTCTGGTGTCAAGTGTGTGAATGTAGGATGCATGTGCAAAATGTATGTATGAATGTGTCCGATTGTGTGTGAGTGTTTTAGGATGGACAAAATTTTGACTTTTATAACACAATTGTTAATTGTATTATGCAATAAAGAATTTATTTATTTATAGCTTAAAACAATTTTATTTTCATACATATACATTTTATACAAAAATGTGTAACTATAAAACCGTCTATTCATTATATCCAACGAATGTAGAACGAGAAAGTAAAGTTTTAAGTATTTATACAAAAAACTTTACTTTCTTACGTAAAAAACGTAAAGTTCATCGGACTTACTTTACGTTCATCAGACTGTCAGCCTCATCAACAACTTCATGGCTGAATTCTGCAATAAATATGAGGGAGCAGATATGTTGAATATTGGTAGAATTGACAGGCACCATTAACACATCCCACGGCCTTCACCTTCGTGCATCGGGTAAACGATATTAGCTGGCCTCATAGTTGACCGTTTGGAAATGACTGCACGTTCTGTAGGAAGAACTACCCAAATAGCCCCCATATCAACATCTCCAACTTGGTCAATTTCTCAGGTATATGAGTCATATGCAGCTGCGGTTTTAAGTTCTAAAACGACATGTTTTTCTGAAGTATCCCATCAAAATAAATCCACTGAATGTGTTAGTACAAACGCTTTTTTAGTGCCAGTGACTACAAGGATCTAGTTTTTCCACTTCAAGCAGAAATAATTTCTGCCACAGTAAATACTTGTAATAGTATAGGTGACAACTCACAGAACGTCACTAATGAAACTGTTCACATAGACAGGGATATAAACTGTTAGACCTTGATCACAGTCCGCATGAGAATAAACATAATCATCTTAATTTAATAATATTACACTTAAATGTGCAATCAACAAAAAATAAAGTAAATTCTCTAGAAGTTTTACTAAATGACACCAATTTTGATGTACTGTGTGTCAATGAACACTGGTGTACACAGGATGAACTGGACGTATGTCGGCCTAAAGATTGCAAACTAGCCGCGAGTTACTGCAGAACTATGCCTTATGGTGGGACTGCTATTTTTCTCAAGGACTCCTTATCAGTATTTATGACATTGTAAATGTTGAGTTCCTGTGTGAGCTAAAACAGTTTGAAGCAGCTGTGATTGCTCTCCCTTCACTGAAGCTACTAATTATGTCGATATATCGTACACCAGACTCATCTGTAGACATTTTTACTAAGAAATTGGTAGAACGTTTGGATTTAGTTGGCAACATAAGAAAATATCTTACTTTTACTGTAGTAATAGCTAGTGACTTAAATTTAGACCCTAGAAGTAGTAACAGACTTGTATCAAATTTTTAAAATATGCTAAGGTCTTACGATTGTTATTGTTTAAATTTTCAACCTACTCGGATGTCAGCCTGTCTCGATAATTTTATATCTAATTTGCATCCATCAATTTATATCAACCTTTCATTTCTGACCACAGTGCACTCCTTTTGAAAGTGAGTTCTCTGAGTGTTAACAGTGTATCAAAACATTTACCATTGGATCTTTGAAGTGAACCATCAACAATCACTTATAGGCTGTTAAATGAATCCACCATAGATAGGCTTAATCATGTTAAAAAGAATAAGAATAACAAGTGGTTCACTCCATACCTATGTAAAATTGAATGGCATAATGTTTTCTTATCAGCAAAAATTGTTGATAAAGCTTTTCAGATTTTTATGAATATCTTATCAAGTAGTATCAATAAGCATTGCCCATTAAAAATGAAAGAGCTTAAGCATTACAGTAAAAAGAATAAGAATAAAAAATGGTTCACTCAATACCTAGGTAAAATTAGGCTGCTATTAGACATAAGCTATGAGAAATGTAAATCTAACTCTAACTTTCTGCCTATTCACAGGAAACTTAAACCACTGTACAGAAAACAAATAGACTTAGCCAAAAAGAGAGCTAATGATAATTTTATTCTTGAGTCAAACAATCAGTGTAAAGCTGCTTGGACTATTATTAATTCACTAACAGATCGGTTGCCAAACAAAGGTATACCGCAGAATATACCTATTACAGCAAATGAGTTTAATACATTTTTTGTTAATATTAGTAAAACCACACAATCAACAAAATCTAATTATGATGCAGCTACTTCTTTAGAAATGTTATTAAAAATGATGGCTTGCCTTCGTATGAATGGTCTTCAGTTAGCATTCCTAGGATATATAGTATTGTAAATAGATTAAATAACTCCAGATCAGAAGATGTGTTCGGTCTTTCGAATTTTTTAATCAAAATAATTATTAATGAAATATCATATCCTCTTACTCACTTAATCAACTTCATGTTGGTTGAAGAACACTATCCACTATGCCTTAAAGTTGCTATAACTGTTCCATTACATAAAAAAGGAGATTTAAATAACTGTAACAATTACCATCCTATAGCTTTGGTTGCTATTACTGTATATCAAAAGTTGCTGAAACGATATTAAAAAATCAAGTAGTGGACTATTTTTAACAAAATAATTTACTATCGTCATCTAAATATGGATTTAGAAAAAACCTATATACAATTAAGGCCGTGGAAAACGTAGTTTCATTTATTAATGATGGATTTAAAAATAAATAAGAAGTTTCAACATTACTCCTGGATTTGAGCAAAGCCTTCGACTTGGTGGACCATGAAAAACTGGTCGAAAAAATGTATTATTATGGCGCTCAAGGCAATGCATTATCACTGTTATCTTCTTACTTGTCTGACCACTATCAATTTGTATAGCTGGGGAATCAGAGATCCAGTCTTCTACATATAACTAGTGGGGTCCCCAAGGTTCTGTCCTGGATCCTTTTTGGTTCAAAGTTTTTATAAATGACCTTCCTAATTTTGTGCCTGACAGAACTATTCTATATGCTGACGATACAACTTTACTGACTTCAAACAGCAATTCTGAACTCAATAAGGTCATTATTAGTTATATGAAAGAAAGAGCTGTTCTATGGTTTCAAGCAAAGGATTTAGTTGTTAATAATAACAAAACGCATGACATTTTTAGTTTACTTAGGCTATCTGACCCCAGAAAATTTGTTAAGTTGCTTGGCATTAGTTTGGACCCAGGGCTTAGTTGGAAAGCTCATACTAACTCTCTTTGCTCTCGTCTGTCAAGGGTTATATTTTGCCTCAGGAAGTTAAGGTTGTGTGTTAGTCGTAATGTGCTCATTACGGCTTGCTATGGACTGTTTCACTCCCACATTTCTTATGGTACAATTCTCTGGGGTAACTCATTTGGAGCTAAAGAAGTTTTTAAATCCCAAAAGAAAGCTATTCGTAGCATTAGGAGTATCAAATCTACAGATTCGTGCAAACCACATTTTGTAAGTCTTAAAATACTCACGCTTTCTTGCATTTTTATTTTGCAGTAATTGGTTTTTGTAAAAGAAAACCTTAACATGTTTAATTTAAGAAATCAGATACATTCGCATGATACCAGGATTCAGAACAACACAGACATAAGGAATTTTAGGCTTAATAAAACACAACAAACATATATGTATATAGGTTTGCAACTGTTTAATAAGTTACCTAACCCAGCTAGAACAGTAAGCATATCAAATTTTAAGCATGTTTTAACCAAATGGTTGAAAAGTAAAGCCTTTTATTCTTTAGATGAAATGTACTTGCACGACCTTAGCGATCTTAACTTCAAGTGATTTAGATTGTAATATTAGGAATGACGCAAGTTTTTAATATAAGACTTTAGATTATATACAATGACATGTACAACTTGTTGGACGACAATGAAGATATGAATATCAAATGTGAATACAAAATAAATATCTTTTACAACTTTTTAATCTTCTTAGTACAGTATATTGAAAAAAAATCGTCATTAATTTTTACACAATATACTTTTTTCTTCCGAAATACTTAACTCCTATGGGAGTGGATTTTGATCTTGGTTATATATCTCTGTCTATATTCTGTGCCAAGACCTAAAGTCAGGAGCGTGGGAAACGAGCATTGTGGACAGCGAAACAAACTGACTGACACAATTATTCTTAATATCGTTTATGTACATTTGCGGCCGCACCCAGCAAAATTATCTCAAACGACCACACAATCTAGTTTTTCCATACTAGGAGAGTAATTTTAAGTGAATTACCTGAAAATAATAAATGTTTATAAGATTAACAATAAAACTGCGTAATACTTCACTTCTTTGGAAGATTTCACATAAAATATCCAATCACGTAATACTTCACTTCTTTGGAAGATTTCACATAAAATATCCAATCACGTAATACTTCACTTCTTTGGAAGATTTCACATAAAATATCCAATCACGTAATACTTCACTTCTTTGGAAGATTTCACATAAAATATCCAATCACGTAATACTTCACTTCTTTGGAAGATTTCACATAAAATATCCAATCACGTAATACTTCACTTCTTTGGAAGATTTCACATAAAATATCCAATCACGTAATACTTCACTTCTTTGGAAGATTTCACATAAAATATCCAATCACGTAATACTTCACTTCTTTGGAAGATTTCACATAAAATATCCAATCACGTAATACTTCACTTCTTTGGAAGATTTCACATAAAATATCCTATCACATAATACTTCACTTCTTTGGAAGATTTCACATAAAATATCCTATCACGTAATACTTCACTTCTTTGGAAGATTTCACATAAAATATCCTATCACGTAATACTTCACTTCTTTGGAAGATCTCACATAAAATATCCAATCACGTAATACTTCACTTCTTTGGAAGATTTCACATAAAATATCCAATCACGTAATACTTCACTTCTTTGGAAGATTTCACATAAAATATCCAATCACGTAATACTTCACTTCTTTGGAAGATTTCACATAAAATATCCTATCACGTAATACTTCACTTCTTTGGAAGATTTCACATAAAATATCCTATCACGTAGTACTTCACTTCTTTGGAAGATTTCACATAAAATATCCAATCACGTAATACTTCACTTCTTTGGAAGATTTCACATAAAATATCCTATCACGTAGTACTTCACTTCTTTGGAAGATTTCACATAAAATATCCTATCACGTAGTACTTCACTTCTTTGGAAGATTTCACATAAAATATCCAATCACATAATACTTCACTTCTTTGGAAGATTTCACATAAAATATCCTATCACGTAATACTTCACTTCTTTGGAAGATTTCACATAAAATATCCTATCACGTAGTACTTCACTTCTTTGGAAGATTTCACATAAAATATCCTATCACGTAATACTTCACTTCTTTGGAAGATTTCACATAAAATATCCTATCACGTAATACTTCACTTCTTTGGAAGATTTCACATAAAATATCCTATCACGTAATACTTCACTTCTTTGGAAGATTTCACATAAAATATCCTATCACGTAGTACTTCACTTCTTTGGAAGATTTCACATAAAATATCCAATCACGTAATACTTCACTTCTTTGGAAGATTTCACATAAAATATCCAATCACGTAATACTTCACTTCTTTGGAAGATTTCACATAAAATATCCAATCACGTAATACTTCACTTCTTTGGAAGATTTCACATAAAATATCCAATCACGTAATACTTCACTTCTTTGGAAGATTTCACATAAAATATCCAATCACGTAATACTTCACTTCTTTGGAAGATTTCACATAAAATATCCAATCACGTAATACTTCACTTCTTTGGAAGATTTCACATAAAATATCCTATCACGTAATACTTCACTTCTTTGGAAGATTTCACATAAAATATCCTATCACGTAATACTTCACTTCTTTGGAAGATTTCACATAAAATATCCTATCACGTAATACTTCACTTCTTTGGAAGATTTCACATAAAATATCCTATCACGTAATACTTCACTTCTTTGGAAGATTTCACATAAAATATCCTATCACGTAATACTTCACTTCTTTGGAAGATTTCACATAAAATATCCAATCACGTAATACTTCACTTCTTTGGAAGATTTCACATAAAATATCCAATCACGTAATACTTCACTTCTTTGGAAGATTTCACATAAAATATCCTATCACGTAGTACTTCACTTCTTTGGAAGATTTCACATAAAATATCCAATCACGTAATACTTCACTTCTTTGGAAGATTTCACATAAAATATCCAATCACGTAATACTTCACTTCTTTGGAAGATTTCACATAAAATATCCAATCACGTAATACTTCACTTCTTTGGAAGATTTCACATAAAATATCCTATCACGTAGTACTTCACTTCTTTGGAAGATTTCACATAAAATATCCTATCACGTAGTACTTCACTTCTTTGGAAGATTTCACATAAAATATCCAATCACGTAATACTTCACTTCTTTGGAAGATTTCACATAAAATATCCTATCACGTAGTACTTCACTTCTTTGGAAGATTTCACATAAAATATCCTATCACGTAATACTTCACTTCTTTGGAAGATTTCACATAAAATATCCTATCACGTAATACTTCACTTCTTTGGAAGATTTCACATAAAATATCCTATCACGTAATACTTCACTTCTTTGGAAGATTTCACATAAAATATCCTATCACGTAGTACTTCACTTCTTTGGAAGATTTCACATAAAATATCCTATCACGTAGTACTTCACTTCTTTGGAAGATTTCACATAAAATATCCAATCACGTAATACTTCACTTCTTTGGAAGATTTCACATAAAATATCCAATCACGTAATACTTCACTTCTTTGGAAGATTTCACATAAAATATCCAATCACGTAATACTTCACTTCTTTGGAAGATTTCACATAAAATATCCTATCACGTAATACTTCACTTCTTTGGAAGATTTCACATAAAATATCCTATCACGTAATACTTCACTTCTTTGGAAGATTTCACATAAAATATCCAATCACGTAATACTTCACTTCTTTGGAAGATTTCACATAAAATATCCAATCACGTAATACTTCACTTCTTTGGAAGATTTCACATAAAATATCCAATCACGTAATACTTCACTTCTTTGGAAGATTTCACATAAAATATCCAATCACGTAATACTTCACTTCTTTGGAAGATTTCACATAAAATATCCTATCACGTAATACTTCACTTCTTTGGAAGATTTCACATAAAATATCCAATCACAGACAACTACCATTTCAACAACAATATCTTAATAGCAGTAAAACTATCAATTTCATTAAAAAATATAAAATTTCATCTAAAATACTCTCAACATCTGGGTAATTTTCCATATTGTCCCCCCATCTCATTGCAAGGCCGACTGGCCTGGTGGAAATTGCGCTGTAAACTTCTGGTTTTTACGAAAATACAAAACACCATTCAGAAAAATGTTTAAAATAAAAATTGTAGTATGGTGCCTATTTTAATCATACTACAAGAAATTAGGCGTCATCGCGTTGCCTATTTTAATCATGTTTATGTATGATGTAAAACCACTGGTGAGGAAACCAGTTCAGTTTCAGTAAGTCAACTGTAGAGTAAGATATCAATACAGTTCACTTGGACATTACAATGAGTAGCATGGTTCGTTTTAAAGATGATGTACGTTTTATTAAAGAAAGACTTTGTACTGTTGAATTTCAAGCCTCTATTGGAAACAATAATGAATACATAATTAAGGAATTAATGTTTTTAGATATGACTACTGTATTCGTATACTTAGTTTTGTTCAAACCTCCGTTTCTATTAAAAAAGCTATCTTAAAAGCAAGGAATACAAACAAATGGTTGATTAATAACCATCATTACATTACGTGGGGAGAAGGCTTTACGAGCTATAAAAATGTTGATAACATAATGTTTAATTTCTGTTCTAATTTTAACACATTTTACACAACAGGATGTGAAAAGCGAAATTGGAATCAAATGTAAACAACAGACAACGTTTGCACCATTCTTATTGATAGAGACTTTAAAGAAAGAACGATGGTTCATGTGTTTGCGTACAAAACCAAACACACTGTTACTCACAATGTGCGTTGCAAAAGGCTCACCGTCTGGTTGCATTTTTAGAAGTACCCCAGGTTAGCAAGAGTGGTGGGGGCAGTAGAGGGTATAAATACGAGAGCTCAACAGTGACTATACAGTATACACCAGTACTAGTAGTATTGCTGGAGAGAACATCGCTAGCAGCAGTAAGATGGAATCCAAACTATTTCTACATTCAGTGGTTGAGCAGTTTAATGATCATTCAAAATCAACAGTGCTTGAAAATAAAAGATGTTCAGAACTGAAGGAGATGAAACACTACATTGAACTGAGTGTCAGGCTTGTCAGTTAGCTGAACATCAGAACAACACCACGTGGTTCGCATTTTACGTAAAGCTGTAGGTCCCTTAGTTGCGCTGGCTGTTGGACTTTCTGACCCTTTCTGAGGAATAGTTGAACTCAGTTAGTAACGAGACTACACTTATCATACACTCATATTATCATTCATATTCGCCTTAAAATACGTACAAAGTTGTGCCGGCGTCTAATATGTAAGAATGTAAGGTACACTCATACACAAACATTAAAATATGACAATTAACTGTACACACGGCACATTCACACAATACACAGCTTTCATTTACATGCAACAGTATTGTAATGGTTAAAATATCCTAGAAAAACAAAATAGTAATATGATCCGACATTAATGTTGGAAACATTAACTGTGCATGTTTCTCTACAACGTAAAGAAATATATTTAACGTTCGCTGATACTTTTACTATACCTCAACATAACATAAGCCAGCGCATGTCAGTCATCTAATTACCCTCAGATTTATTTATTTCAGTAGATTTTAATAATATAATAAATAGTGATGTGCAATATTATTCTTTCTCGAAAAGTCAAGGACTTTAATGGAATTTTTCATTCTTGGAAAAATGAATAGTTATATAAGGCTAAATTGTTCTACTATGGAGGCTGGGAAATCTGCATTATTTATGCCAAAACATTCAAAACTGACAATAGTGTGTAAGAAGTTATTGTATCATGCTATACTAACCCTGGTATGTTCGCATTGGCCTCATGATTGGAAACACTATAAATTTATCATCTCTGATTTGCTATTCATAATCTTGTCTAATTTAAAACTATCTCATTTTACTGTAAAATAAAGTGTTCATATTGAAGACAGAAGAAGAGTAAAACAGGGAAGCCAAATACACACTCCAAAATCACAATTTTAATATGTATTTACACGTAACATGTATATTAATGACTAAATATTTATTTACAAGCAGAAACATTCTTTTTATGTTATTCTTAGGATGTTATTAATTCTATCAGAGCCAACATCCTATTTCATATATCCTACGATGTGCAAAATGTGCCAACGTTCTATTTTGTAGGATGTCCCAAGATATGCAAAATGCACCAACGTCCTATTTTGGAGGACGTCCTAAGATGAGGAAAAAGTTCCAGTGTCCTATTTTGTTAAGAATATTTGGTGTAAGTAATAATTTTATGTACATTTTTTATTTATGATAGAATGTATTCTCATTTTTAGTTCTTTATTCTAACTTTTGTTACAATTACTCTAAGTAAACTTAATACAGAATTTTTTTTAAACTTGCAAGATTGCCCAAAACAGATCGGCATTCTTGGGTACACTCAGTGAAAACATGTCGGAACTTTTGAGTACACACTACAAAAATGACCTGCTACTGAAAGAGTTAATACAAAATGTTGGTTGATTTCTGTATGTAACTTGTTACAAATATACCAGTTGTATCTAAACAGTAATGCTTGCTTATGTGCGATGACCAATATAACAATAACAATTGTCACTTTTACACAACTAAAAATCTAAACATCCTTTCAATTATTTAAAAAATTATTTCTTTTACTTATGCATTTCCAGGTACTTAATCTTATACATTTGTAAAAGAAAAATATTTCTACTTTACAATATTTCAATAATAGTTTTGAAAATTTGTTTTTGAATTTTTCTTCGTGTAAAAATATGTAATTGCAATTTGAAACATTATAATGATTAAAACATTTTGTTCTAATGAAGCAATATTCACTTGTAAATTGTTTAACCCAAATTGGTATTATATATTTATACTTATACATTTTATGTTTAGTATTTAAAAAAGAATGAGAACAAGCTGGTGATATTTAGTTCTGCTGGTAAAAAGATGAAACATGACAAATAGTTTTTTGTGTGCATATTTACATTCTTTACATTATTTACACTCATAGTTATGTTGTTACAGAACTGTTAAAAATATTATTCTTTTGAAACCTTAGACTTTGCTAATCTATTTGGATTGAATGTAAACTTAAACGTATTCATTTCCCAGCATGCGTAACATACAGAACTGGTGATTACGAGAGAAACTACAACTATAACAAGGGGAACAAGAAACTCAACTTTGGTTGCAGAAGAAAATACAAATGAGTTGTTTCTTGTTGGAAGGTTGGTAGTACTGTAAGGAGTTGTGCTAGTTCCTAACTCTAGCTCTATCGTAATGTTACAAAGTAACGCCTGTTCAAGCTGTGTACTGTTTGTGATACATACAGTTCCCTCAGTAAGGGCGTAACTGAACATGTCAAGTGACACTGCACAGTTCGAGTTACAAAAGTTGTTCAGAAATATAGTATGCAACTTTTCTAAAGAGCTGTTAGTTAAAAATAACATATCCTCTTTGGGATTTAGAATACTTGTTCTTTTAGAAGCACAATCACATTGAATTATATTGTTTTCTACAATTATGTCCCACCCCATATCTAGAAGCACACCACCTAAATCAATGTCATCTATGGTATTGTTTGTGAAAAATGTATCTTGAATTGTAGAAATCCCTCGGAGTGTCCCAGCTGGCAAATGTTCAAAGTGGTTGCCGGAAATGTGTATGTCAGGAGACGATAAGTTGAAGGATTGTTTCTTAAGGTGTCTTAAATTGTTGTTAATTATACCAATAGTTCCTTCTGTTGTTATCTGTAATCCTTCCTCATCGACAAACTCAAATGTGTTGCCCTCGATTGTTATATACCCACCACACAGAAACATACCTCCAGGGTAAATGGGCTTCACCTGAAAAAATTTATGTTTTAAGCTTTTAAGTTGTATAAGTGTATAAATTTATGAATCTTCAACAAATATTGATGTGAAAATGAAAAATATATGAAGGGTATTTTATCTTTTTCAAGACTTAAAGTCAAAATAAATTTTTATCCTTTTAGATAAAATTGTACCATAAAAATAGCTTAGCACACTCTTCAGGAAAACTTTTTTTTAATTTTAGCTTATTTTGTACAAAGGCCATTAAAGAAAATATTCTTAAGACAAATTTCATAAAAACCATTGGTTTCATGAACAATCGCAAGAAAAATGATTTTAGAAACTTTAAAATGCATTTAATTGTACCTAGTTTATTGAAACAAGTTCATAAAAAAATAGCTATGGTATTTAAATGTTCACTAATAAACTTAACAATACAAACACTCAAGTGATCCATTTGTTTGCTCATACTTTGGAGTGTGTGATCAGTGGTCAGATGTGCTAGCATTGCAAACAGGCTTCACAACCTAGATTCTTTTCTACAGCAATAATGGCTGATTTTTAAGAATGCTGAAAGCAGCATTTGAATTTGTTACAAATAGTGCCTGTTCTTGTATGCCTTATTTTTTTTTCATCGAACTCATGAGGAACTAACCATAAATGCTCCTCACACCCGCCCGTACTCTAAGTGGTATTGACCCACCCCCGCCCGCCCATGCACATACTGTTGTATTGACCCACCCCTACCCACCCATGCACGTACTGTTGTATTGACCCACCCCCGTCAGTCCACGCACATACTGTTATATTGACCCACCCTCACCCGCCCATGCACATACTGTTGTATTAACCCATCCCGTCTGCCCATGCACATACTGTTGTATTGACCCACCCCGTCTGCCCATGCACATACTGTTGTATTGACCCACCCCCGTCCGCCCATGCACATACTGTTGTATTAACCCATCCCGTCTGCCCATGCACATACTGTTGTATTGACCTACCCCTACCCACCCATACACATACTGTTATATTAACCCATCCCGTCTGCCCATGCACATACTGTTGTATTGACCCACCCCGTCTGCCCATGCACATACTGTTGTATTGACCCACCCCCGTCCACCCATGCACATACTGTTGTATTAACCCATCCCGTCTGCCCATGCACATACTGTTGTATTGACCTACCCCTACCCACCCATGCACATACTGTTGTATTAACCCATCCCGTCTGCCCATGCACATACTGTTGTATTAACCCATCCCGTCTGCCCATGCACATACTGTTGTATTGACCCACCCCGTCTGCCCATGCACATACTGTTGTATTGACCCACCCCCGTCCACCCATGCACATACTGTTTTATTAACCCATCCCGTCTGCCCATGCACATACTGTTGTATTAACCCATCCCGTCTGCCCATGCACATACTGTTGTATTGACCTACCCCTACCCACCCATACACATACTGTTGTATTAACCCATCCCGTCTGCCCATGCACATACTGTTGTATTGACCTACCCCTACCCACCCATGCACATACTGTTGTATTAACCCATCCCGTCCGCCCATGCACATACTGTTGTATTAACCCCTCCCGTCTGCCCATGCACATACTGTTGTATTAACCCATCCCGTCTGCCCATGCACATACTGTTGTATTGACCTACCCCTACCCACCCATGCACATACTGTTGTATTAACCCATCCCGTCTGCCCATGCACATACTGTTGCATTAACCCATCCCGTCTGCCCATGCACATACTGTTTATTGACCCACCCCCGTCCGCCCATGCACATACTGTTGTATTAACCCATCCCGTCTGTCCATGCACATACTGTTGTATTGACCTACCCCTACCACCCATACACATACTGTTGTATTAACCCATCCCGTCTGCCCATGCACATACTGTTGTATTGACCCACCCCCATCAGTCCATGCACATACTGTTGTATTGACCTACCCCTACCCACCCATACACATACTGTTGTATTAACCCATCCCGTCTGCCCATGCACATACTGTTGTATTGACCCACCCCCGTCAGTCCATGCACATACTGTTATATTGACCCACCCTCACCCGCCCATGCACATACTGTTGTATTAACCCATCCCGTCTGCCCATGCACATACTGTTGTATTGACCCACCCCCGTCCGCCCATGCACATACTGTTGTATTAACCCACCCCCGTCTTGCACATACTGGGTATTGACAATAGTCAGTCCCATTGACTGTGTGACAAAACTCACATTCAGCCAGTAAAACCTATTTTTCAAGTGTTGTATGTTTGTGCCTGAAGTCTGGTTTCGACACTTGAGAGTTCAACTGTTTAGTGTAATAGTTATTGAAACAAATATATATATATATATATATATATATATATATATATATATATATATATCAAGCAATTAAAGAACCCACCTAAAACAAAAATAAAAGATAATAATAACAATTAAAACTATCTCTTATAAATAAATACATAGATGATACAAACTACATGATAATTTTACCAAATAAAAAAAGATAAATAAAGAAGTTACTAAAACATATCATGGTAACTAAATCATACAGTAGGTATCACGTGCATCTTCCCCACTACTTTCTATTCAGCATGACGTCACATGGGCGAAGTGGCAGCTTTACGGACATGTTGGGAATAGGTTTACTGGACAATTCTGTTTATTATAATTTATTTTTAAAGAAGTTTTAATTTCAATTAGATTTAAAACTTTAAATTCAAATTAAAGTAATGATTATTTCGTAATCATTAAAGGCAGACATATTTTGTAATTATTATACTTAAACAATTAATTATTTTATATTTTACGAATGACAAAAATACTGAAATCATATTTACCTTACTTACATAATAACAGAAATTTAATCTGCAAGGAGATTATGAGATTTATCGATTTATTTGAATTAAGATATTTGGAAAACCATTTATTTCATCTTTTAAATTTGTATATAACGTTTACCGAGTACTATTTTCTATTTGGACTTAATTTTTTTGATAAATGTTTTTCATTACAGTAACATGTACTTGCAATTATATCTCAAATAAATTCAAAAACACTGTAATTTAGAACTTGTGCAATGGAGCATATTACAATTGTTGTGTATATTCATGTGTTTTTTATTAGACTTATTTGCTGAAGCTAAACATCCAGACATACACTCAGCAACTGTACGGTCATTTTGTATTTTAGTACTAGCTAAAAGAAGATGTATAAATGTAAATTGATGAGTATATTTTAGGTCTCCTTTAAATTAAGAAGTTAAAAAAACATACTTCTTAAAATTATTTTCATATTTAGTGCAAAAGGTACAACACTAAAAGACCCACACACGACGTTCTTCATCACTTGGCTTCGTAAAAGTAGTTGCGTCCAGTCCTACCTTTAAATCACTAAACAAGCTTCTATTAGAGCCTTTCACGTCACAAGCTGATCCTCGAAAATAAAAGTCAATTTTTTCGACTTTACTTATGTATCATGTTTGTGTATTGCTTTGTCAAAGTCGTTAAATACTGGCTGCCTCCATTTTCCAACCAACCTTTTTACATCAACTTCTTGTACGTTGTTATGGGGTCCTAAAATTTGAAAATCGATACTGTCTTATAAAAGTCAGGTTTTAACTTTATCTCATCATAAGATAAAATGACATTATTTTGAAGATCAGAAAACACAGGTGTGTGTACTTTTAAAATTGTAAAGCTTATCCCAATAAATCCACGTTTAGTGGTACTGTATTGACCTACACTCCCGACCATAAATGTACTGTACGTGTATTGATTAATCAATAATAATACACGTAAGGGCGGGTGGGTGAGCCATTACCACAGTACATGTGTGGGCGGGCAGATGGATTCCATACTATTTACCACTAACGACGTTTCATTGTTATTTCACTTAGAAAAGGGCCTTTCAAAACATCTCGTACAAAATTTAGACATTTGTGAGATAAGCAACGTAATGTTACCGCTTTAGACATGTATTCTATGACCAGCTACTACATTTGCCAATAGTTATTATCTTCTTCTGGTATTCTTAAAACAGGTTTTCAAACTTTCATAACTGGAGAGTTTAAACTTTAATTTTTGTTTTCGTTAGTTGTAGTTCCTGTGCCGTTTCATAGAATCGTTGTTTTACAATTAAATTTTCTTGTTTAAAAAATCATTATAAATCTTTGTTTACTGCTGAACTGTTCTCTAGTTGTAATAATATGAGTACCATGGTATTTTTACAACCCTTAGATACACACTCAGGAGGATATTCCGAATTTCGGTTTATTTCTGTTTCCTGCAGAAGGGAAAATGATTTTTTTCTCTCACGAGTCTTAGCTCTTTTATTTCTTTCGCTAGAACTTAGAACAGCAACAAATTAGTTTGTTAATGTATTTAACTGTCGATAGCTTTGGTTTTCTTTTCTGTTTTAAATTTTAAATGTACCACTTTAAATCTATCTCAAAATCATTTTCATCAAAATGTTTGGAACTACGAGCATTGTCAGCTTGCATGCACGTATTTAGGCCTTGCGCAAAGATTTTCCTTTCGAGAAAGGATGAAATTAAATATTACCTTCGTTAGGTATATTGTATTTCACTAGTTCGACAACCATTAATTACTCGTTAGGGCATAGTTGTTGTTCTACATTAAATGTTATAATACAAATAAAAATAAACCGCAACAAATTACCAAAGCTCCAAGCATTGCAACAAATTAAGTATGACATAAATGTTTAAAAGTTTTAACTTAAAAAACCGGTAATTGCTCACCACGGCATGATAATTACTATTCTATAATATATGTTGTAGTGGAGATAAACTTAACGAACTATAAATTATACGACACCAAACATGGTAACAAATTCAGTACAACGTAAACGTTTTAGTAGAATGAATGCATTTTCTAACACGCAAACCAGCTGTTCGCCCATGTGACGTCACTGTCTTCTCTGTGATAGCCTAACCGTGATACCTACCGTATGTTCTATTTACCATGCTAATTATAGTCTGTTACTGCCAACAGCTGTTTTTATTTCATATGTCATAACATGTGTTTGTGTATGTGCAGTATCTAAACTTTTAAGATTAAGGTTAGTGGTTTACTTTTGTTGTTTAAAAATAATGTACATCACCTTTACAACAGTTCCATTAGATTTTACGAATTTGGAACTAGTTTATATTCATCTTATGTCCGTTAGACTGTTCTTAAAGATTGTAATCACAGTATAGCTATATATTTTATACTCAGAGCGTTTTCCAAACAAGATATTTCTAACTTAATGAAGTCTAATTATACATGCTCAGGCAATATAGCGGCATTACGATTCTGTCTGGACATCGTGGTGGACCTCAAACAACAACAAAAAATTAGCCATGGATTGCAAGTTATAGAATAAGATTATTGCACAGGTTCAAGAAGAAGAAGTGCGTTTGCTGAAGAAACTGGCCATACTTCAGTTTGGAGGCTTTAGAAAAGTCAACTCTCCAACGGTACCGTATCATGACTCCTCCAGAACATAACTACTGTAACAGGCAACGCTATTTGTACCGACACCAATAAGATATTTTACAACATAGACTGCAGGTGAGGGCGGCTGAAGAACTACAACAATTCATAACTACTGTAACAAGCAACGCTATTTGTACCGACACCAGGTGAGGGCGGCTGAAGAACTACAACAATTCATAACTACTGTAACAAGCAACGCTATTTGTACCGACACCAGGTGAGGGCGGCTGAAGAACTACAACAATTCATAACTACTGTAACAAGCAACGCTATTTGTACCGACACCAGGTGAGGGCGGCTGAAGAACTACAACAATTCATAACTACTGTAACAGGCAACGCTATTTGTACCGACACCAGGTGAGGGCGGCTGAAGAACTACAACAATTCATAACTACTGTAACAGGCAACGCTATTTGTACCGACACCAGGTGAGGGCGGCTGAAGAACTACAACAATTCATAACTACTGTAACAAGCAACGCTATTTGTACCGACACCAGGTGAGGGCGGCTGAAGAACTACAACAATTCATAACTACTGTAACAGGCAACGCTATTTGTACCGACACCAGGTGAGGGCGGCTGAAGAACTACAACAATTCATAACTACTGTAACAGGCAACGCTATTTGTACCGACACCAGGTGAGGGCGGCTGAAGAACTACAACAATTCATAACTACTGTAACAGGCAACGCTATTTGTACCGACACCAGGTGAGGGCGGCTGAAGAACTACAACAATTCATAACTACTGTAACAAGCAACGCTATTTGTACCGACACCAGGTGAGGGCGGCTGAAGAACTACAACAATTCATAACTACTGTAACAAGCAACGCTATTTGTACCGACACCAGGTGAGGGCGGCTGAAGAACTACAACAATTCATAACTACTGTAACAAGCAACGCTATTTGTACCGACACCAGGTGAGGGCGGCTGAAGAACTACAACAATTCATAACTACTGTAACAGGCAACGCTATTTGTACCGACACCAGGTGAGGGCGGCTGAAGAACTACAACAATTCACATAACCTCCAACAAACTGCCCATTTAATTCCGCTATATATGAGAACTTTCTGTTTGCCAACGCATTATCAATCCATAGATAATACCATTCCTGTCCAGTTATAAACATTTCAAATATTTTTACAAAGAGTTTGAATTTCTTACTAATAATAAGTTTATGACAATTATTTTGGAGTAATTATCTATCTCAGGAAAAAATATTAGTTAAATATTTTGAGTTTTCACAAAAGAAGTATTATTATTTATGTAGCACCATATATAAAAAAGACAACTTCATATTGTTCTTCATGTTGTTAGGAGTCTGCAGAGGCTGTCGGCCATGTTGGTTTTAGTCTTGTTAGAACAATGTTATTTTCTAACTTGACAAACGATCACGCGTATCCAAATCAAACAGTTATTTTTAAACTAATATTTTCCAAATAAATTGCATTTGATTAAGAATTAAATAGCACGTTGGTATTACTTTGTGAATTCCTAATTAGTTTTATAGAAAAACTATTTAGTTTGAAGTTTTTATTTTCACCTCTTTTTCAAAACTAGGCAAATATATTCAAAATATTTAAAACAAACCAATGCGCGATATGATATCGTTTAAAATGACATCTCATAGACAACTTTAAGTCAATAAATAACGAAAAAATATGGGTTTGAAAATAACATTGTTCTTATGGGTTTAAAACCAACATGGCCGACATCCCCTGCAGACTCTTAATACATTTCTTTGAGTGTTAAAGGATACAAAAATGATCAACTTGTTAATTATATATTAATTAAATATATACAATTAACCTGGACATTCATTAATCTTGAATTCAGATTAAAGTTTCTTTCAGCTTTTGAAATATTTCAATTTATTTGCTTAGTCATATTTTCTACCAACAACAGAGGAAATGCTCTATCTTACCTTGCAATCATACATGTGGAATATGAATTCATTATTTCCATTGCATATTTTGCTGTTACTGTTTTGCTGGATACTCAATGAGCTAACATGACCAAGACTAACTGAGTAGTTGGCAGTCAGACTGCTGGAGTCAATCGTTAGCTCTTCAATACTCTCCAATAAGATTGCC
Organism: Stictocephala bisonia; assembly: GCA_035578905.1. Taxonomy (NCBI): domain Eukaryota; kingdom Metazoa; phylum Arthropoda; class Insecta; order Hemiptera; family Membracidae; genus Stictocephala; species Stictocephala bisonia. The sequence goes on from JAQJVL010000635.1 coordinate 62,703, forward strand.
CACAAAACATTATGGTTTTGGGATCCTAACCATACATTTACTGTATCTCTAATGACCAATGTCCTCAACTGACCAAATGCTCCATCAAATATTTTAACATTTGTACAATTTTGTATTAGAATTGTTACTGGTTTTTTGGTCAGAAAAGAGTTTTCTTCAAAATTAACTGTCTCAATTCCATAAATGTAAACAAGTTCCAACGTCTCTTTGTTACTTTCAGTAGTCACTGGGTTGAAAATCTGTAAAGATAAAAAAATGTCAACAACTATTGTAATTAGGTAATATATTATAATATGTCTCATACGTATTTTACCTTGGTAGTATTCATTACCCCATACAAATTTAACCCATAGTAGCCATTTGATTGCTTTTTAAGTATTTTAAATGATTGTGTCCGTAGGTCAAGTAAATTGGTTAGACACCATAGTAATAAAATAAAGAAAATCAAACCCTGGATGACAACTGCTATCTTGGTCTATCGATTGCTATAAACAATAGAGATAAAGTTTTTGAGGTCACAAAATAACCCATTAATTGGGCAAAACTATAATAATTTTAAGCATCGAAATGCTGGTTGGATAAATGAGGCAAAATTTAAATATTACACACTACCATATTTGAAGAAACACGTAATAATAGGAGCCCAGTGGAGACTCATTAGTGGCTTAAGTGGTAGGGAAGTTTCTGATATGCAGGATATTAAAATAAAAATAAATGATGTACTCCTGACCAATCAAAGTTCAGTTGCTGATGAATTACTACATTTTCTCAAATGTAGGTACCTTTTGCGTCAGCTTCCTCTTTACCTCCTTTTTGTCTAGCCGAATGATGTAGATCAGTGCAGTAATATTTTTAAAACAAAACATATTGTTAATTAAATTTTTTTTGTATTCTGTCACTGAAAAGGAGCTAGAAAATAAAATCTAAAAATTACCGCAGGAAAAGGTACTTGTCATCTACTTCTTTCATGAAAAATTATATTATGACATTCAGTAATCATAGCGAATTATTCCAATCAGAGTTCATATTTTTAATAAATCTCTTTTAAATGGGGTGGTTCCTCAAAATTAAAAAAATCGCTAAAGTTATTCCGGTATTTAAGAAATGTAGTACTGTAAGCTTTAAGCTTTAAGTCTCCTCTAAATTACTTGAAAATACAATTAAGATTCGGTTGTTAAATTCCTTAAATTCAGTGAACTTTTTTCTCATTGTCAGTTTGGATTTCGGGAGGGATTAAGCACGGAACTAGAACTCTTTATCTGGCAAATATATAATAGTTTAAATAGTAATGAGAATAAAGTGAGTGCAATATTTCTTGATGTACGTAAAGAATTTGACACAGTGAATCACAATAATTTATTTTCCAAATTAGAACGCGCAGGGATTCGGGAAACTGCCGTAAATTGGATAAAATCATACTTGAATGATCGAAAGCAATTTCTTACTATAGGATCAACGTTAAAGAGTTCTATCCTTAAAATTCAACGTGGTGTCCCACAAGGTTCTGTCCTTGGTCCGATCTTATTTTTAATTTTTATCAATGACTTTTATTACGGAAATTTTGTTGGTAAAATAACAGCTTATGCTGATGATACTGCTATATCATATGCAAAATCTTCTAAATCTACAGGTATTCTAAAATATAATATTGAGCTTGGTATGAAAAAGATTTCCTTGTGGTTTTCATGTAATAAACTGTCGTTAAATGTTGAAAAGTCATATATGGTTAATTTCTTTCTGTCCAAATATTTTTATTTTGATGAACAAATTTAATTCCATAAGTTAAATTGCTTTAATCATATTGTAATTATCCGGTTTTCCCACAAACTAACTGTGTAAAGTACCTTGGAACCCCGGTTGATGAGAGACTCAATTGGAAAGACAAAATCAGTGCAGTTAAAAATTATTTATTAATGTTTATTAGACAATTTTATTGTTTAAGACCTTTTTGTCCTAAATTTTTTTTGTGCAAATTTATTACTTTTGCACTTTTTTGAGTTTAAAAGTTTTGCAAACTGTTTGAATGCAAATTTATTACACTTTTGTTCATTCTATGCTAAATTATGGTCTTTCAGTCTGGGGTGGTACGTACATTAGTTATCTTCAACCAGTGATTAAAATAAAAAAATCCTTTATTCGAATCTTGTGCAAAAAATTACCCCTTTTCTTAAATTTAAATATATTAACTTTAAGATATTTGTTTGTTTTCATGGTTTTATTTTTTAAATTAATTGGTATCTTGATTTAGTGGTAGATTGCAGTATGCACAGAACTAGGGGTACTCGTTACGCTGATATTTTGAGATTGCCTCGAGCCAATTTTTCTTTTTTTTAAGTTTGTTTTTTGGGGCAAAAATTTGATAACAATATTAATAGAGCGGCCGTAGATAAGGAACTAAGGCGTTGGCTTGCCACGCATTTGGTCCGGATTTGATTTCTGACCTTTAACAGTTTTTGCCCCGCCGCTCCCGTGGTTCGGAAGTCACATTAAGCCGTTGGTCCGGAGGTTTAGTGTTAGAGAGGGCTCCTAAGCCCTAACTTCGCTTGGTAAAATAAGGCATACTTTAACTTTATTAAGGTGATATTAATTTTCAATCCTTTCATTTACTAAAAATCTCTGAAGCAACATCTTTTAAAAATAAACAAAGACCAATTTGAACATTTTTCAATATTGCTCAGTTGAGAAGTTTATTTTAATATTTGAGATGTAACTCACGATATATTCAATTATTTACCAATCAATAATTAAATCTTGTAAATTACTAAAACACTTATTTTATTTATTTATTTATTTTATTCATTTGCCTTGTCACTTTTCTGCATTTTTAAACAATTTTTTTTAAATGTTCTGTCAAATACATTCATTGATACATCACAAAAATGATTACTAAATTAAGCATTAAACATTCAGTAACAACCGGTTCAATGCAACTCTTGCGCTAGGGCAGGGTCCTTATTCCCTTTGCGTTAGTATTCTTCCAGAAGAAATTATAATAATTTAATCTCATATTTAATAAGTGCTATTATTTTTTATTTTAGTAATTTTGTGTTATACTCATTGATACTGAACTAACTTTAAGTTATAGTACATTCAAATAAAGATATTTATTTTTTCCTATCAGGTATGTATATGCCTTTAAGGTCATGTAAATATAGCATACTTACACAATTGTAACATGGTAGTTTTGCATTGTAATGGCTGTAGCACTATGTATGTTTTGGCACTTTTGTAGCTTTATTGTTTTATTTTGATCTGGAAATAAATCTTATTTGAATTAAAAAAAAAAAAAACTATATTTATTGTTTAGAACATATTTCATCTAAATATCATAGGTTTCAACCCCTAAAAACCTCCCCTGCTGAGAAAAATAAAAAAAGCATTTTGTATGTTGAAAATATGTTGAATAAATGTTTGTATATCAAAAATGACCATTGTTTCCTGTTCTAGAACATAGTTTATTATATCTCATTATATAGGACAACCCCTAAAAACTTCCCATATTGAGGAAAACCCGTTCGCAAGAGATACAAATACACACGTACACACACCGCTGGAGCAGGTGCAGTTTGGAGGTTAAAGTCGCTTGGTTCCGCCTCTTTTCGTTAAGCTGGGTTTTCCTAGGCGCGGAATTTTTCCGCTGCGGAGAGCGGAGTGCGAATCTTCTCCGCTCTTAGATTTTACTCAGCCGAATTCTATTTTCTTAGACGCACGGACATTCTCCGCGACCGACTGCGGAGAAACCAAGATCATTTGGTTCTGTCTGCTGTGAGTGTCAGTGCTATCGATAAAAAGAGGAAATGCTTGCTATGCTAATACACGATGAAGACGACGCAATCGAAGAAGAAGACATCAATATTGTTACAGTACATAGTTCAGATGTTCTGAATCCTACCAGCGACATGGTTGTTTAAATGACGGAGAAATGAGGGCGTTTATAAACATTAATTAGTAATAACGTCATTGACGATGAAATATAATTTAAGCAGTATTTAATAGTAATGAATTACTTAATTGTTCATACGGTATATGGATCGACTTCAACCCCAGTCATGCAACAGAAACATTACACCAATACACTAATATAAAAGCTGTATATTATTTTAATTAATTTATCTATAGTTAATGGCGTATACATTAAGCCATTGGTTTCCACAATCAACCGTTACATTAGAATAATAATAAAAGAAACTAATATTTTGATTTTTATATTCATTGTAGGTTTAGCCAATCTTAATATTAACAAAAATAGATTCTACTTTAAAGTGGTAAAAAATATCTCTTGCACAGTAAACTCACTCGCCTCAAACCACCATTTTACAATATATACTATTTACCCTGTCTTTCTCTAAAAAGTTAATTAATTAACTTAAATACCTTAAACTAGGAAGCACTTTTTCTGTTATTTATATGCTAAAATGTTAAGGCCTCTATATTCAATACCATATAATTGTTAAAAAAATTAAGTTTAAATGCTCCGATACGTTATGTTTTCTTCAAAGTAATTTTTTCAAACAACGGTATCTCTATAAGTTTTCATGCTAGAAAAAAAAAATATATATATATATATATATATAAATATCAATAAAAAATATACATTTTTGTACTCAATTCTTTTTTACGTAAATTGTACAGTTTTCCAGTTATTTTTAAAAGAATAACACATTTTCAAATAAACTTAAAAATGGTCATATATTTAATTGGACTTTTCTTTTTATAATGCATTGTAAATTGACCAAACTCCTGGAACTTCTTTACACTACATTGACAAAGTAAATTATAGATGGACCAAGGTTATTTAATAAATTGCGTAAATGTTAGTAGTTAGTAGGCCAATTTTTTCGTAACAAAAGCGAATACAAATTTGTATTTTGGTCACAACTCCATCAATTTGAATGCTATTGACTTGGCCAAAAACTCATGTTAAAGGTCCTTTTACGTAGCCTACTGTAAAAAATATTAATTAAGTTATCATTGAATAACTCGTAGCTTTTCTACTATTCGGCGTTTAAGGTTTCTGTTTCATTAGTCGACAAAAACCATGAGACCTTTGGCGAGCCGTAAAATTGTCAGAATTGCACTTACGAAAAAAAACAAATAAAAAATTTTAAAAATATTTTATGAGATTTCTTTAATAATAATACTTTTCTCGTTAAAATCCAAACTTTTTAAGTTATTCGTGAAAAACCGTTAGAAAACATGCATTTTTAAGCCCTAAACCGACTTTTTCAATCAGGAACAACTCCGAAAATATTAACTCCTCGAAAAAACGTTCAAGTATATTTTAAGATTAATATAAGACAATTTATCGATTTCTGCAGCTCTTTTGCATGCCAGTATTTACACCCCTAAAAAGGGGTGGTTTCTACCCCAAGGTGAGAACGCTTATCGGCACCGTATCATGTTTGTTTTTTGGGTCTTTACCTAGTTAATACCAAATGTTCCAGTGAATTAGTATTATCCTAAAGGATGTCTTCTCCAAACGTCAAGGTACTGGACTTTGTTGTTTATACATAAATACGTGTGTGTTTGAGAGAGTGGGTATAATATACTGTAAGATATTATAGGATATATATATAGTTAAATATATAGAAATAGTTAGTGATTTGTATTACTATATTAATTATAATATCATAAAAATGAGATGTGGTTAAATATATAAATAAGTCATATTATAGTACTAATAGTATAATTAAAAAATAAACAGAATATTTTCAATAATGTAGTATCTTTTAAAATCCTATCATCAGTTGAAATTATTGAATAATTGATCACAATACTTCTTCCATGTCAGCTTGAATCAGCATTATACTCCGTGAAATTCAGCAATGGTTCTTTGACCATTAAACTATTGTATATAAAACAAATTTGAACAATTGATTATTGATGACTATCAGGAATAGAAATGGAATAAAGTGAAACCTACATTATACACTGCGATAAAATAATAAGCAATATACACAGTACAAGTTAACTAACCATTAGTTACATAAATATGTTTACGTTTTAGGTTTTTATTAAATAACTACCTATTATTTGATTTAGAGGACATTTAAAATGAATAAGACTATCTTTTATTTTTATTCGTTTTATGGTTTATACTAAAGACAATTGCTCTACACATATTACGTTAGCACTGAGTTCCATCAAGGAGTATGTGGGGTGGGTGGATCAGTCTGCCCAGCCTACCCACATTTCGGCTAGTAAAACAATAGATCATGTTTCATTAATCATCATCAGATCACCTTTCTACCGTTTTAACCTTCGAGGCTTTGAAAGTGACTAAATATGAATTTTGAACAATGGGAAAATTTGTTCTACCTTATTAATAGTATAGCTTATTATTATTTTATATACTATCCAAATTCAATATACATTACTAATAGAAATACAAAAATTCATATAAAAAAATAAAAAATATATAAAATAAAAAAGCGATAGAATAAAGTATACATACTACACATTTTTTACACATTATAAATTTATAATAGAAATGTACAATATTAAGAATACGAATTTGCTAGTTTATATATATAATATATATATATATATGTACTCAATAATGAAGTACATGAATTACCATTTTTTTCTCATAATTAGTTTGCAAAATAGGTTATTATTAAAATAAGTATGTGCGGTCATTGAAAAAATGTAATTAGTTTTATAAATTTCATCATATAAAAATGTAGTTTTGTTTCTTAAATAGAGGACTAACGATTTTTTTGTTCTGACTGTTCAGTGTGGAAATGAGAATTACAAATTGCGTGAGGAGTTATATTTGCTCCATTAGTACTTCCTTCCTTGTTGTCTAGAATAACTACTGCATGATATATACAATCGACTTTGTTAAATTTACTTGAATTTAAAAAAAGGCTAATACTGTTAAAAATTTCCAGTTCTGTGCATTATTCAGAAGACTATTTCTAAGAATAATAAGGCACAAAAATAGTTTATATTTTTATCATGGTTAATTTATGATATTACGGTTTTTATTATATTTGCAATATATTTAAATAATTTAAGTAATATAGTTTTGGCGGTTTAGTTAAAAACTATTTTGCTGGCAATAACTGAATTACCTAAAATTTTAATTATTACTAGTTTAAACTCTATTAAACCTCTTTATTTAAACTCTATTAAACCTATTAAACTCTCTTTTGGAACACTTACCTTGGAAGCCAACTCATTCGCCCGACAAATGGCTTGAGTAGGCAGGCACTCACACCTTTTGCACAAGTCTTCAGCAGCGGTGCTGCATCCATAGTCTGCTATCAGCACGGCCAGTACCAGCAGCACGCCTAACATCTTGGTCCCTTCTCAAGTCGGCGACGTGCGGGCTGACCTCTGTCCTCCCACTCCTTATCACAGGATGTCCTCTGATAGTGCACAGAGCCGTCTCAGTTCTTACAGCACTGTGATGTCACTCACACATGCTGCGATGAAAAACACCCTCAATTAACTCTCGTTAGTCGTTCTTCTGACATCACTTCTCACACACGTTTCTCATTTGAGTTACACATATTAACGTTCGTTCAGTAAAATTGGTTCAGTAAAACTTTTATTAATCTTTATATGGTGTTTACAAAAATATATCTACTCGTATAATGTTAGGTTCAGTTAGCAAGATTGAACTTATTTTCTACAAAATAAAAAAAAGTTGAATGATTTTAAAACTAATTCGATTTTAGCACGTAATTGCTTATAGCAAATACTGAATTCAATGTTATGTCAAGAATACAACAAATCTTACACAATCATTATCTCACAAAAATGCTAAACAAAATTATTTGGCCAAGACCACAACAAATCCCACACAAACATTATCCGACAAAATACTAAAATAACTGTTTGGTCAAGACCGTACCAAACCCTACACTAACATAATCCCACATAATACTATAATAACTGTTAAGTAAACACCACTACAAAGCCCACACAAAATAATTCCAAAATACCATAAATTAACTGTTTGGTTTAGACTAGAACAAATCCTACATACACACCAAACACAAAATACTCTAAATAACTCTTTGATCACAAAGCCCAATCAAAAATTATCCTACATAAAACTAAAATAACTGTTTGGTCAAGACAACAACAAATACCACACACACATTATCCCAAAAATACTAAAATAATTGTTTGGTCAAGACCATAACAAATCCCACACACACATCATACCACAAAATACTATAAATAACTCTTTGTTTAAAACCACCACAAATCCACACAAACATAATTCCACATAATACTATAATACATTTTTGATAAAGACCTCCACAAAGCCCACATAAACATAATCCCACATAATAGTATAGTAAATTTTTGATAAAGACCACCACAAAGCCCACAAAAACATAATCCCACATAATACTATAATACATTTTTGGTAAAGACCACCACAAGCCCACAAAAACATAATCCCACATAATACTATAATACATTTTTGGTAAAGACCACCACAAGCCCACAAAAACATAATCCCACATAATACTATAATACATTTTTGGTAAAGACCACCACAAAGCCCACACAAACATAATCCTACATAATAATTTTGTTTATTATCGTTGAAAGTTGTAGTTCCAGAAGAAGAACTGTTGTTCCAACATGTTAAAAACTTAGCAAAGTTGAACAAACGCCAAATTACACGATGACATATTGCAAGAAGGCACAAATTATGTGTCTGGAAACTTTTCGAATCTTATTGGTTATATATTTAGATTTAAGACTTTATTTATTAAATATCCTAAGAAATGGATGCAATAGTTTCTCTTTTGTAAGTTAAAATGGACATACAATCACCAATGAAAAACGTCATAGAATCAGAGTAACATTTGCTTATTTGCAATAATTAATAACAAAGTTAACTTGCTAATGGTGGTTACGCTCAGCTGCTTAAAACAATCGTGACATTCACGCAACTATCAAATAATGTAATTAATATTCCGATCCTACTTTTCAAGTAAGTAATAAAATTGCACTAAAATATTAAATAATTCATACAAAATCGACCAGTTTCAATGATAAGTCATTAAAACCGATTAGTAAAACTGTGTGACCAAGGAATAATTCTACTGAAATATTTTAAAAGGATTATGAAATGTCTTTGAAGGGAATTATAATGGCGTTAAGACGATTAATTTGAGACGGAATGGAAAAGTGTGGTTAGTAAAATAAGCCGTTAACTTACTAGATTTGTGGCTGGCCTAAAATGATGGCAGTATTGCAGAAACGTTGTCCCAGACAACTCCTTCACTACGATAAGACTCCTCCACGCACTGATAACAATGTACAAGCTAGAAATTGTTTATAGTTGTTTCACTTTCTCTTTGTTTTGATATATTGTTGTAGGCTACAGGAGATAAAAGCAATGTAAATCCATGACACTACACGACAGTACACGACACTACACGACCGTATACGACACTACACGACCCTACACTGCAGTACACGACACGACAGTACACTGTAGTACACGACAGTACACTACAGTACACGACAGTACACTGCAGTACACGACAGTACACTGCAGTACACGACACTACATGGCAGTTAGAACCACCTACCTTCATAATACTATCTTAAATAAACGTTTTTGGTGCTTACAACAGTTTAACAATTATTTTTGTGTGTGTTTAACAATAGTTTTCCGTTTTAACTGTTGTATAAAAGCAGTTTGATTCTCAAAATTTCTGTAGGGAGATACTAATAGAGAATATATGAATTTTAATAGTTATAACCAAGCAAATATAAAAATATTGAGAAGACCAGTCCAGCTCATGTCCAGAGGTCCAAACAAATCTGTAAAGATGAATGAAATAAACCTGTATCTTTGCTTTAACATATAGCCTTAATCGGCTCGTTTTTGTCACTTTTTTGGCTCTCTAATTTTTGTCCTTTCTACAATAGTATGTCGCAACTTAACATGTATACGAAGTTCATATGTTAAGTTGCATGTATTATGTCTTGACATGTGAACATCACAATGTCACAATCTGCAATATTATTAAGTGCAGTAAAATAAGACATGGATCTACACTCTCAATGTCCTTTAATCCTCTATTCCAAGTGGATTATAAGAAATTAATCTTCAATTAAAAATACAGAACAACAGTCTTTTAACAGAGACTAAAATAGATGAACTGGAAAGGGTTTTGGTTAGCTAAATTCCAGCATTATCCTAAGTAATAATATACTGTCCAGTAATATCTTAAAATAATACTTAATACATTAATGCATATAAATGTCAAGTTTTTGGTAAAATCAGTGACATACAGTATAGTCACTTACCATTGGTGAATATACTGTATGGTGAAGTAAGGTTATATTTGGATCAATATTACAGTTTACATTCAATAATTTACAATTTACTGATTCTATCTCAGTGTATGCAGTGTGTTTCCCCTGTGGTTGAACTGTTTTACGTAGAGGCCTAATGGTAGAATAAACTGTAGATCTTTTATGCCGAACGTCCCAAAGTTGTTTTTGCCGCATGTAGTATGAGGTGCCCGAAAATGAGTGCCACAGGTTCGAATCTAGAACAGTTCAAATATGAACATAAAAGTGTTACATCACATTTTATATAAAATGTTTAAGTTGTTCTTATTCCTTAGGACAGGGTGGTCCAAAATATAAAACACGTTACTGTGACTATTCTGTAAATTTCAATTACATACTTTATACTCTTTAGCCAATACTTCCGATGGCGTATCCTTTCTCCACAGGGCACTTATCTCCTCATTTTCAACATTTCAAAAATTGTTTAGATTTAAAAAATATATAACGATAACTTCAAAAAAAAATATCTAAAAAGGAATCTATTCAATGCAGCACATCAAGTTAAAGTAAATCTCTGCAACGTTTTTGTGTCTTAAAAAAATTAAACACTTTTTATACTTAAAGTTTTGCCATATCTCTGTTGGTTTTTAAATTGCATCTAAACACTTTTGTTAATAATGAAAATAGTGTTAGGTAAACATTTTGTAATATTAGACTATGTCATGTTGCATATAAAATAAAAAATCTCTAAAAATAGAACATGTTTTTTATTTTAAGATTTGAAATTATTTATCACGATTTTCATATCGTAGATGAAAAACTAAGGAAATGCAATGCGATTCGAAACCATAATAAATAATTGCAAAAATTAAATAAAAAATGTTTTAAACCTTAAATTTGATATGCAACATGACATAGTTTAATGTTAAAATTTTTTTACTTAACTCCATTTTCATGGTAAAAATTGTTTTCTATCCGCAATTTCAAAATTAACAGAAATATGGTAAAATTGTAAATGGAAAAAGGGTTTGATCTTTTAAGGTAACACAGTACCCAAAAACTTTAATTTTATGACATTTTTTTTATTACAGAATATTAATCTCCGTTTAGTTCTGAATTTGGGGATACCAAACACTTTGTGCTAAAAAAATTATTTCTTATTTATATTCGTACAATTCCAAACCATTACACGCACTTTTGTAGGCTAGCAAAATAAATTTTGTAACACACTTGGGAACAATAATCTTACTATAGTATAGGTTTCATTTATTTTGTACCTTTATTGTTGCACAGTTTGCAACTGTGTATACTGTTGTTGTTTGTTCTAGTTTCCAGCTGTTATTATAATTATATCAGTTTACTCAACAAAATAATTACCTAAACAAACAATCAGTGCTCTTATAGCCTAGTTTTTGTAAACTAGTAAGTAGTTTTATTTAGTTTTTGTATTAGTCTTAGTATGTTTTGACTGTAGTGTTTGTAAAAATTCCCAGAATAAAGGCTTTTGGTAAAAATAAGTTTACTGGAAATATTCACACTAGGCCAACTTTTTTCAAAATAACAATGAAACCATGGAAACAATTGATGACACAGCAGATTTTAAAAGTAGTGAAAGTAGTAAAAGTAGTGATTACATTGCTGATGAAATGGAAGAGGATAAAATAATCATAGATCTACACATTCTTTCACAAGCTTTTTGTTTTAGGTATTTTTTTAACACTTGTTTTGTTATGTTAGTAATAGCTTATTAGGTTTTTGCAATTTTCCGAAAACTGTTATTTTAATACTTAGGTACACTTATTAACATTGTTTATGTACTGATTTCAATGAAAATTTCACTAGTTGTTCCATGTACAGTACTTAGCAGTATTATGAAGTGAAATTCTCTGATTTCGTCTAGTTCATGATTTATGATTTTTTTTATTTTTATTTTAAGATTTAAAATGTTAACAATTTTATTTCGCTGTCAAATGACTATTTGTAGACATAAATAAATTCTAGTTCATAATATTGTATATAAGATTGTAAACTAATAAGGGTTAAAATTTCAGGATGATATGATAGTATTTAAAAAAGTTATGTGTTCCTAAAAACTGTAAATTTAACATGGGTGAGATAGGGAGTACTGTGTTACCTTAAGACCTTACTGTGGTGTTCTACATGGCACAGGTTCCTATTTACAAATCTTTACTACAAGCTATTTTTAAAATTTTGAGATTTTTGAAATTTTAAAGACTAGGATATGTCCGATCTTATTCTTAAATGAAAGAAAATGTCATTAGTAATATTGGATTAACATGTTGTATCCTTGTGATTTACAGATGAGGTTTAGTATTAAAACACATTTCCCTATCCCTAGGGGTAAGAATGACTTTAAAACTTTTATATAAAAATGAGAAGTAACACGACCTATTTGAAATTTTCGAGTTACTTCTCAAATTAAAGGTGTACCTGTGGCCCTCATTTTCGGTTACACCTTTAATTTTTAATGTAACAATGTGACGTTCGTCATATGGTAGGTACTTAGTTAGATTACAGTTTATTGCATCGCTCTATGTCAAACGATTTACCCAAAGGATGTTGTACCCGATCCACGTAAAATTTTTTAGTAGCCACTTCAGACGTTAGTGACTCAAAAATTAGGTCGGTAGCATAGTTGGTTTAATCCCAACTTTATGAGCTGATGATTCTCAGTTCGATCCCAATCAGAATCATACAAAATGGGCTAATAACCACCGGCAGTTAATTAATTTTTCATTGGGCTAATGACGCTGTCTAAGGAATAGTCGGCCTATGTTTGTAACAAATACTATATTATTCGCTCATCTGCACTCATAACACCCATTAGAAAGCCATAATCACACATCATCTACACTCATCACCTCATTCGAAATCCATATTCGCCCATATCTTCACGATCGATGTCTAATAAATAAAAACCACCTATCAGTTTAATATATTTGTACTGACCAGTCGTTAGATATATACAAATAACTTAATATGCTCAAAAGGTTATACTGTCGTCATGCTTTCCATTTTAGCGACAACAATATGGTTGTGATTCACTCAAAGGCATTCTAAGTTCTAACTACTGCATCTGGTTGGTATTACTAACGAATGTAGATACTGTAGTTCGGAGAACAATATCAGTTATAAAGAAGCAGTTTATCAGCTGAATGTAACTGCCAACAAGTTCATCAGTTTAAATTAGCATCTTCCATTCTACTGTAATAATGAATGATGAGAAATATATTAATTTCTGATGTGAAATATATGAATTGCTGACACTTACAGTTTCAATGAAAGAAACGGAAAACTAAGAAGGCATGACTGAAATAATTGTTACTCACTTCACATAGTAACGTGGGTATAATCTAAAAAAGCCACGTCCGGGTGAAATTTTGTTTGCTCTAAGGATTTTTAATTTGTTTGAGTGGTTTCCTACCACGGAAAATCGATTGGCGCCAGTCTCAACCCTGGGAAAATTCTTATTTCGGCCCCAGAGGCTCCTAGACGTCCCGTGTGGGAATTATTTAATAATTTCTTATTTAGAAGATCATGTGTGTTTTGTTTACTTACTTGTCTATATGTGGTGGAATTCTTTAATATATTATTATTTTTTAAACATGTGTTTGTTTATAATTACCGACTTATATACTTTGTCAGATTGTTTTTTCACTATCACTGTTTTTATTTTTACTCCTTATTAATTAATGTGTTTATATCATATTTGTATTTATTTTCATAATTAATCATTAAATTATCTTACAAGCAGCGTCTGGGTGAAGTATTTTTTGGCTCCAAGGATTTTTTATTTGTTGGGGGGGGGGGGGGGTTTCGACTTCGAGAAATCGATTGGCACCGGTCTCAACCCTGGGAAAATTCTGATTTCTGCCCCAGAGGCTCCTAGATGTCCAGTGTTATCAATATCTAAGAGAAAAAACAATATGGAACCATTACGACTTCTAGCAGAAAGTGGGCATCAAAATATAGGTATTTATCTCCTAAATCACATTGTACCACTACATTTCGGAAGAGTGGTAGTGGGTATTGTTTAAACTAATACAACCAAGAAAGGTATCAAATTCTTCTCTTAATTACTAATATGCCAACAGATTTTAGAAAAGACTATGTTTATGGGCTCCACTGCCCCAAAACCCAAATTCATGGCCATACTGCTAAGAATCCTGGCGAGGCCGTAGGCCGAACTTCTTCACGAGGTGACATGCTGAGATCCATTAATAGGACTGTAGCACAGTGCCTTGGTGAGGTCGCAGGCCGAACGTTCCCCCGCAAGGCCGTAGGTAACCTACAAGGTAGAGCAACAACAAATGATTGCCAGGATCCTCTGGGAGATATGGGTGGTACCTCTTCAGTTTGCAAAGTTCAACTGAGTGTAGATCAGTCTCCCAGTACTTCACTTTAAAACCAACATATATAAAACTAAAATTTTTGTGTGTTTATGTATACCTTTGACATAAGGGTTTAATAAGATTTGAAGTGTTCTACATCGAAGTCTTATGACACGGCCTATTTTTTATATGAAAGAAATAAAAATAAAAAAGTGTTTCAAACTGTCTCTATGTTTAATTTTAAAATTTCGAGATTCGAACCCACGAACACTAGTTTTGGAGCATTCTGTACTTTAGATTTTGAATGGCCTCGCCATATGCTGTTTATACGGAAATCACATTGTTTATGCTACTAGACCAAACCGTTCGCCCACTATCATACTGCGCGGATAGTCTGCCTAACCCTGTGTATATTGTAAATAAATAATGATACATAGGCTACAAATAAAAACTGCGTTGTGGAATTTTCATAACTTTTAATAAATGTATAGTTTGTTCATTTATGTTATTCATTCATGTATGTTTGATATAAAACTACTTATTTGTATTTGACACGTAAAGTGATAATGACCCTCCCACCCACTCTCACACGTACATTAGTATTGATGGGTTTACGCCAAGAAACATGCGATTATTATAAAGGTACATGTTATAAAGAGTTGCGATTATACAACGATCAGTGAACCGCGGCTGTCGACTGTGATAAGTGTAATTAGTATTGTATAGACCTTGTGTTTACGTAACTTGCGTTGGGTAATATCTGTAGACCAGCCATGGATGGGCAGCCATTAAATATAGAACATTAAAGTAGTACATTTAACAACTTTTGAGAACGAAAAATACAAGAAAATAAAAGTCAACTCCCCAGTATTTCTAAACGGATGGACGAATGTCTTATACAATCACGCTAAACATACCTATTCTATCAAGTCTAAACATTATTTAACCGATTGTGATATGTTGACTTATTATTTAAATATGATAATCAAATACTTGACAAACTATACTCATGTAATCATGAATTATAATGGAAAGTAAGAAAGGTAAATACATACTGTATATACACACAGCCATCAAACCAGGCTAATAGATTTGTATTGTCTGTCTCACCCACCCACCTACTCATCCACACGTACAATGGTGTTAACCAAACCATTCACCTACCCACCCAGGCACGTACAGTCGTGATGACCCATCCTTTTAGACACGTACATTGGTATTGACCCACCCACACACCCATCTACCCATCACCTAGACATGTATAGTAGTGTTGACCTACTCATCCACCCAACCTGACACTTACAATTAATTGTGATGACCCACCCTTCTACCCGATACATACAGACCCACCCGCACTCCCATACACGTACAGTGGTTTTGACCCACCCACCCACCCATACACGTACAATGGTTTTGACACACCCGCCCGCCATTACACGTACGGTGGTAATGACTCACCCGCCCGTCCGTACACGTACAGTGGTATTTACGCACCCGCCCACCCCATACACGTACAGTGGTTTTGACCCGCCCGCCCGCCTATACACGTACAGTGGTTTTGACCCATATACCCATTCACATACGGTTTTAATGACTCTCCCACCGAGCTATACAAATACGTTGGTAACTACCCACTCAACCACCTGAATACGTTCGGTGGTAATTATACCCACTCACCCATACTCAGCCATGCACATAATCCCAATCATATATACACGTTCAATGGTACTGACCTAAGTTGTGTATACATATTACAGGACAGGAAGCTTGATTATGGTTTTAAAAGGAATCCGTTTTATACTAGGATACACTGTGATGTATTTGAAAGCATGGACAGAAATATCTCTGAAGTTAATATCTCCAGAATGAAGTCATCCAGTGACAGCATGACTGGTTTATAACCGTGGTGACAAGTACATCCAAGCTGCAGTTGAGTCAAATTTAAACGTTCATATTTGCACACA
The DNA here is from genome assembly GCA_035578905.1 of Stictocephala bisonia. NCBI lineage: Eukaryota > Metazoa > Arthropoda > Insecta > Hemiptera > Membracidae > Stictocephala > Stictocephala bisonia. The sequence goes on from JAQJVL010000635.1 coordinate 79,297, forward strand.
CTACTCCCAGTTGGAGAGCGTGTTTTTTTTTAATTTTTAGATTTGATAAATTTACAACTATTTAAAAATCCTTTTTTATTGTTTTGCATAGGATATTACTTTATCATTTTTGAAGAAAATCAATTTTCAAATATAAACCATCAGAAAACACCCGTGATATATTTAATATATATTAACTTTCAATTTTATTCCCACCGAACTAAATTGGGGAGGAATTTAAAAAAAAATTAAAAGTCATGCCAACAAATAATATCTAAATAAAATACAAAGTACAAAATATGTTTGGCTTAGTGTGTGTTTAGATTTTGGGCCCGTCACAGAACTATATGCACGTTTCGTAACAATTCGACGTCTACACACACCGCCAGGGCCGCCTGTAATAAATAATTTGCAATTGGAGTATCTAATACAAAATTGTAATATTTTTACTATCAACTTTTTCCTTTGATAAAGTAAAGTTTTTGTAATCTTAAATTATGATCAATTAATGATTAAAAAATTATGATTAAAACAAGTCTAAATTTGAAATAACTACAACATTTTCAAGTATAACATTAAATATGTATTTTGTTAACACTAACATATTATTTAATTATTTGAATACGAAATTTATGTTTTCATTATCATTTTTGGTATCAGTTTTCTCAGATTTTCATGTATATTATAAAAATAGAAATATACGAAGAGAAAAATGGAAGATTAAAAAAGTTGCAATCTTGTAGTAAAATTATAGTAAGTGATTTATGATAGGGATCCGTTCGGCGAGGTAGTTTGTCGCTTCTGAGAGTGTGTGTGTGAGGTAGTGAGGGCTACCTAATCCTTCAAGGGCCATAGCTCGCGGCCAAATTCCCCCCTGGAAAGAACGTAATGGGAACTATGTGATCCATAGTTTGTGTTTTGACTCTGCAAATACAGGACTGATCATTTGCCATTCTCCACTTATATTTCCAGTAGTTACGTCTTCCCACGCCCTTGCGAAAGCGACTCGACATAGTCTATTCCTTACGAGGAAATTTCATTCCATCGATGATGGCCATAGGGTCTGATGCCAGAAACTTGATTCGACCGTTAAACATTTCCTAAGTTAACGTCCAGTTTGGTGAACATTTGTTTGAGAATAACTGGGAAGCTAGTCGTTTGATGGCCATAGGGTCTGATGACAGAAACTCGATTCGACCGTTAAAAATTTCCTAAGTTAACGTCCAGTTTGGTGAACAATTGTTTGAGAATAACTGGGAAGGTAGTCGTTTGATGGCCATAGGGTCTGATGACAGAAACTCGATTCGACCGTTAAACATTTCCTAAGTTAACGTCCAGTTTGGTGAACATTTGTTTGAGAATAACTGGGAAGCTAGTCGTTTGATGGCCATAGGGTCTGATGCCAGAAACTTGATTCGACCGTTAAAAATTTCCTAAGTTAACGTCCAGTTTGGTGAACATTTGTTTGAGAATAACTGGGAAGCTAGTCGTTTGATGGCCATAGGGTCTGATGACAGAAACTCGATTCGACCGTTAAACATTTCCTAAGTTAACGTCCAGTTTGGTGAACATTTGTTTGAGAATAACTGGGAAGCTAGTCGTTTGATGGCCATAGGGTCTGATGACAGAAACTCGATTCGACCGTTAAAAATTTCCTAAGTTAACGTCCAGTTTGGTGAACATTTGTTTGAGAATAACTGGGAAGCTAGTCGTTTGATGGCCATAGGGTCCGATGACAGAAACTTGATTCGACCGTTAAAAATTTCCTAAGTTAACGTCCAGTTTGGTGAACATTTGTTTGAGAATAACTGGGAAGCTAGTCGTTTGATGGCCATAGGGTCTGATGACAGAAACTTGATTCGACCGTTAAAAATTTCCTAAGTTAACGTCCAGTTTGGTGAACATTTGTTTGAGAATAACTGGGAAGCTAGTCGTTTGATGGCCATAGGGTCTGATGACAGAAACTCGATTCGACCGTTAAAAATTTCCTAAGTTAACGTCCAGTTTGGTGAACATTTGTTTGAGAATAACTGGGAAGCTAGTCGTTTGATGGCCATAGGGTCTGATGACAGAAACTTGATTCGACCGTTAAAAATTTCCCAAGTTAACGTCCAGTTTGGTGAACATTTGTTTGAGAATAACTGGGAAGCTAGTCGTTTGATGGCCATAGGGTCTGATGACAGAAACTTGATTCGACCGTTAAAAATTTCCCAAGTTAACGTCCAGTTTGGTGAACATTTGTTTGAGAATAACTGGGAAGCTAGTCGTTTGATGGCCATAGGGTCTGATGCCAGAAACTTGATTCGACCGTTAAAAATTTCCCAAGTTAACGTCCAGTTTGGCGAACATTCGTTTGAGAATAACTGTGAAGGTAGTCGAAGAGGTGGTTCTCTAGATTTAAGTCTCCATTCACGTTGTGGGATATCTTGCAGAATGGGGAAATATTTTTTAGATATGATCTTTTTGAACTCTCTAAGAAGTGCCTCTTTGCGTCTTATATCTGGAGGAGCTATGTTGCAAAGTACTGGAAGCCACCGTAGATGGGTTATTGATAATGATAAATTGGATTAAAACATTTTGATATACAACCTAAAACTTATTATATCATGTATGAAGTTAACTAAATTTTAATCATGCCACTGACTGACTATTGCTCTCAATATTTTGTGGTCAACATTGTTTGGTTAAACTTACTATTGAATTATACGTAGACATATACACGTCACATTCCAACCGCTTAGTAGTACTCCTTATGTTCATATTTAGTTCTCATCAGTTTGTATGCTCAGATTTTGTCATATAAAATAAATTTGTCTTAATAAGGATAATTTAATTATGTGTTGCATTAAACGGTTGATACATCTATCAGAAAGCCCCCAAACTAACGGAATTTATGTTTTGACATGGTTCAGTTAAAATATGCGATGTATTTTTTAATCCTCAACAGTCTTTTTGTTGTAAATTAATATTTTCTGTAAGAGTTAACCTGTGTCAAATTCCAAACATTTCGGTATCGTAGTTGGTTAAGCCCAGCTGCATAAGCTACAAGTTCTCAGTTCGATCCCAATCAGAGTGATAACAAATTTTGAAAAGGATCAGCTGATAGGTACCGGCTGTTCATTGTCATTGGGCTATTAGTTAATGACACTGTTTAAGGAATAGTCAGCCTTAGTTTTTAACAAACTACATTCACTTATAAACACTCAACAAATTCATTCAAAATCCATATTGGCCCACATCTTGACGATTTTATTTTTAGGAATAAGTAAATAGATAAAAACCATTTTTATTCCTTGCTTCAGGAAATATTAGAGCGAGAAAAGTTCAGAAAGGTAAAAAAATTCCGAGGTAAAGTATGAATGAAATAGTTTGAATTGTTACATTAAAATTTCGATGGAGAAATTACAGAAACAATAAGGGGCGAATGGCAGAGTTTTCATTTCATAATAAGTCTACGTCAACCACCACTGTCTGTAAACACTTACGAATGTAATGATGGTTTTATGAGAATATTGATCACACATCAGAGGATAGAAGCAAGCAGAGTGCTGAGGCAAAGCTAATGCAATAATCCTGAAGGGCTTCACCCGTGGAGAGCCATCCGCACTCACATTCTTGGACATGGCACTCAATGACTACGGTAAGTCCTCTACGATTGCTCAATATTCATATTTTATAGACAATTTTGATATTGTGGAAGATAAAACATGTTTCTTACATTATAATAGACATTTGTTGGCTTTAAATGATTATTATGTTGTAATTGAAATAAATTTTGCCAAAACGTAACGATGAATGGGCATGTTCCTGAATAAAATAAACTTTACATTATTGTTTTTCACTTATGAGGCGAAGTACATTTTTGATGACTGGGACTCTCTTTGTGCTCTCTTTGTGCTCTCTCTGTGCTCTCTCTGTGCTCTCTTTGTGCTCTCTTTGTGCTCTCTTTGTGCTTGAACTGGTTTTCTTATTAAGAATGAAATATTTATTTCACAAGACCTCGAATTCCTGTTCTTTTTTCTGTCGGATTCTGGCCAATTTTCTAATAAAAAATATTGTTTGAATGAGTTCCTAAATTTTATTCAACGAATCTCGTAATTAATTACATTTGTACTGTGGTAATACTGCGCGAGAGATTAACTATTACATTCCCATGTACAGTATAGGCCTACATGACAACTTGGTTTATGTGTTATTTTACATTGGTTGAATGTTGAACCTTTATATGCACATAGAATATGAGTTGGACAAAAGTATGGAATATATTTATTAATTTTAAAACTATTGAAAGAAATGTAATGGAACTTTGTTGTTACGTACAAAACATTTAGACACATTTTACTTGTTTTCCGCATAGTCAGGGGATGGCCCATGAAGGAAGTCTTACAAATTTTCAAAGTAAGCCTACCTCAGTTATACCATTTTATAGGTCTTTGTTTGTAGAATACAAAAGTGCAAATCTGAGGTCAGAAGGATGGCTCAGTCAGAAAATACAGCCACCCAAAGAACTTAATGTCATATTACTAATTCTTCTTAGTCATACGGCTATTTAACAGTTTGAGGTCCCTGTTGCTGAGTATGTTGTTGATTGTTAACAATCGTAATGAAAGACTGCGTTATACAAATAAATAGGTTATTTAACAAAAATTAAAATAAGAGAAATTAATTATCAAAACACTTTTGTATGTGGGTTTACCCTAAAAATAGTTAAATAAAGTTACTATAAAACTTTTTTATATAAAATTATTAATATAATTTTACTGTTTTATAGTGAAAATGTTAAATTCCTTATATTCTGTCAGTTAAATTATAGCTCTACGTAACAATAGATAATACCTAGCTTATCCTTGTTCTTAAGCAATATTAGTTGTATGACATTAAATTCTTTGACAAGATATATTTTCTGACTGGGTCATCCTTTTGACCTGAGGTTGGTACTCTTGTTTTTTTATTTTTTACAAAAAAAGACCTTTAAAATGAGGTATAATTCGAGGTAGGCTTACATTTAAAATTTTTAAGACTTCCTTTACGGGCCATCCCCTGACTATGCGAAAAACAGTAAAATATGTCTAAATGTTTTATAGAGACATGTAGATATCTAAAAATTTTTATATATTCCTTTCAATAGTTTTAAAATTAATAAATATATTCTAGACTTTTACCCAACCCTGTATAGAAAAACAAATAAACAAAAATCGTCTAAGATAATTGTCAATGAAGATAACAGGAATGTACAGCACTCAAACTAATCCATACGGTTTTAATATTGAAATTAGTTTATTTAAAAATTGTAATATAAAAAAATACATTATAAAATATCTCAATACTTCAGAGGTTATTATTTTAGTTATAAGATAACAACCTCGAAATTCAAGACAACAACAAACAAATTCAAAATTTAAGACATTATTGATTAGAAAGTTAAAAAGAAGATGAATACTGAAAAAAAAAACAAAAAAAAAAAAAAACGTATTGAATCATTTTGAAGGAGAACATTTGAGTAAACATTGAGGGACAATGCAAGCATATTATTTTTTGTCATCTGTAGTAAAATACGTGAACAAGCCCACACACCGTAGCTTGAGTTACATAACTGGGCCTAACTATGCCATAAACCTTATCTTTCCCAAAGGGATCAAGGTATGAGGCGATCCAACATGTGACTCGCCTTAAAGGAGTATCAACGTTACTGACTGACATTTGACCACTTTCATTTGTATGTTTACAAGAAAACACAAATCAACATCTGCAATCTTGACTATCTACATTAAAAGTCTTCTATCCCAACACGGAATATTTATGTTAAATCATAATTTTAATTCACATTGAATTAAGTTTATAGCTACGTTCGATTAAAATATTTGTTTAGTTGTCAAACATTCGATTACTTGCATATCAGTAATACAGATAATGCAGATTATTAGGACAATCTATTTTAGTTATTTCACCATATCAGTATGATATCTGGTGACCATAGAATTCATTTTCCACCATACGATAAACTTCCTTATGGAATATCCAGCCACCGTAATGGTGGTCTACCCAGAAGCACTACACCCACTGTCGGAACTGTCGGACATAGCCGTGTGTTCGAAGCAAGTAGTAATAAACGTGTTGTACATTCGGAGGCTCTTCAAGAATGACTGTGAGCTCGTAACATGCTATGAAAGTTCGATAAGAGTTCTTTGCACCCGTTAAATATATATACTTATATATATTTAAATATATATATATTTATACATATATATACATAAATATATATATTTTTTAATTAGTTTGTCATTTTAGATATTTGAAATAAGTATTCGTCATTCTTCCTGGATACAAGGGGAATGAGGGTAGTTTTAATACGTTTGACACTCAGGAGGTGCGAAGTAACCAACAGTGTTCACCACGTATAGTAGTGTAAAACCCCATTGCTTTCTTTGGTGAAAGTGAATAAATTTGTTGTTGTAAGATGTACTGCTTCCATGATACATACAGAAAACGATGGCAAGTGTGTGTTATTTGCAGTGGTATGGCTGCTGCTGCTGTGGCTGGAGCTGAGGCAGCTGGTAGCCATACATCAGGACGACATCTGTGGCTCCCACAACGGCCGCAGGCTGTACCTGGAGCAAGGAGAGCGGGGAGTCCTCACGGCGAAGAACGTGTCTGGAACATCCAAGTCCCACCAGGTCGGTTGTGAAGTTCTACCAACTCAACATGTGCAGCCTACACTCAACTGACTTGACATGTTGGAATATTTCAGATTTTGTATCTTGAAGAATTTTTCGATATGCCATACCTAGAGTAAAAAATATCCATAAAAGAATAATTTTACTCTATAAGAATAACATTTTTAATAATTCAAAACTAAAAAAACCAATGATCAAAACCAATATTAAATATTTGTGTTTTTAGTTTTAATTTAAAAATATTAAAGGCAAGTCTTTACTCAGGTATCAAACGTTCTTTATTCCCTATACGCTAGAGAGAGGTTAACATTGGTCTCACATAGGAAAAGGGGTTTCGATCACCCTTAAAATATATAGTCAAAAATAGATAGTTTACATTAAAATATTCATTTAACAGCCGATAAATTAAAATTAACTATATTTAAAAACATAGCACTGTTGTCAGCTAACAACGAAAGTGCAGTGAGCTACTGTAAATAAACTCACCTAAATATCATGGGGCCTAACACAAATCCTTACAGCCACCTCTTTGCAACACAAACAACTCACGGTATTGACCCAACCATCCACTCATAAACGTACTAAAATCATTACAATATATGTAAATAATTTTAGCCAACTTAATTCTTCGTTGAAAAAATTACGATTCACTCAAAAATTCGGTATTCAAATTCTATCTTTCTTGGCAGGATAGTCTTAGTTTTGGAACATGGTCAGCACATTTGTAATTTTACATGAATTGACACGTTTCCATCATAAATGTTGATGTTGTCCAGCAGTCAGGCACCCTCCAGTCCCATGAGCAGTGCAGTCTGGAGGTAGTCACCTGCCCCTCCTGTGTTATCGTGGTTAGGTTCCGTCATCTCTACTTGTCTCCCCAATGTGGCGGAAGCCTCATGGACACCCCCTGTCGCTGCGACTACCTATGGCTCTCAGAACCTCCCTACGACGACGTCTCCGGGACTCCCTTCTGTGGCCACTTCCCATCGTCCTCCAGCTCACCGACCTTCCGCTCGCAGACACGCACCCTCGTCTTGGCCCTGCTGTTCAGCCAGCCTCACCAACACGCCTTCACGCTAGAGTACTCTTCAGAACGTAAGAAATAGCGATTGTAAATATTTATGTTCAGTAATAAGTTTAGTTAAAGCTAAATATGGAAAAAGCTGCACAAAAGCCCACAATGTACTGTATACCATGCCTAGGCCTACCTAAATGTAGGTTAGGTTTACCTACATTTTAATGCTGGTATACACTATATTAGGTAAACATTATTAATAGATTGTGCATTGATTTAGAGAAATCACAAAAGAAGAGTCTTTTGTGAATGATTCGTAGATCTACACATTTCACATAAAAATTTTGTCTTATCTTTTGTTCTCTGGCACCAACTTAAATGGGAGAACGACAACGTAGTGCGTGTAAAAAATCTGTCAACCAGAGAAAATCACCTAAGTGCGACAAAAGCGCGCATGGTTTCAACGCGCTAGAATGTCGTACCCCCAAGGGTTGAGTTTTACAAGAGAAGCTTGAAACTACTGCACCACTAGTTTTATTATTAATTTCACGAATTACAGTTTATGAATATGTATAGTCTTAATAAAGTATACTCTAGTGTAGAACAGATTTTGGCTGAACTTGTACAGCGGAAATATTCAATAATGTTAACTTCTATTCTAATGGAACATCTTTTATAGTAAATTACTGAAATGTAAAAAATTGCTACAATACTTTTCTACCCTATACTTCACGGGAAATCGTAGCAACAAATATAACATTCGTGATTCTACTACAAGTATTAACTAACGAAAATAAAGATTCAAGTTCTGATTACATTTTGCGTTTGATTTTATTAGTTAATAGTAGGGTGTATTCAGTGCTAAATGTAAATAACATATAGTACGTAGTTTTTATTTTTCATAATTTTTACTAAATATGTAAATAGCATAGAGTAACAAATCGAACCGATTAATAAACTAAATATTTATTCGGAAACATAAACATTACTCTATGTCAACACATAGCCTACATGTATGTATATACTGCATCAGCTACCCGTCAACTCTAGGAAACCCTACGTTAAAAGTTAGTTATGATAGGTTATGTTTGTGATTATTTATGTTGTGTTTACGTTTAGCATTGTTTGCCATATTTTTTAATGTTGTGTAAAAATTGTTGACTACAATATTTATTTTGGAGTATTGTACAATATAATGAAATAAAACCTCTACGTAAATTTGTATAGGTGATCTAGACAGTCAAATGTAAAAAATAGTGAGTAAAAATCCATGTTTTGATGTTTACGTTTAGCAAAGTTGAGTTTTATACAGTTTTTGTTGTGTAATCGGTCGTGTATATTCATGTTTCTTCTCCATAAATCCTTTTCGCTACTGCTAGCTCAGCAACGACTCAAATTACTTGTAACTTGGATGGTGGTTTAAAGTATGTACAATTTATTATTGTTGAATTGCAAAATATGCAGATTAAAAATTTACTTATAGGTTTTATTTAATTTTATTGAACAAAACTACAATATAAGTGGCACTTAAGCAGTATATCACAACTTCACCAGAGCTTTCGTCTGAGCTTTAATAGCAGGTAGGTGACAGGTAGAACTGGGTAGATCGGGTAGTGAGGAGGGGTATTTTGTCGCACCCCCAACGATAATTGTTTATGACCACCTCTAGCTAGGTATAACGCGCGGTTTTGTCGTAGATTCAACCTAAATATGCCAGAGTACAACTGTTAGAGAAGCATCATTGTTAAGGATATTAAAATATAATTTTTTCTGTAATAATGTATTAATAAATAATGAAAGATGTTTTAATACGTACCTTAACCAATAATAATTTAAGAAAGTACACTTTCTATAATAATAAACATTTGACAAATATTTCCTCAACCTGTTAACAAGTAAGAACTATAAATAGTAATACTTTTTATTTATAAAAATATCTGAGAAGGTTTTATACTGACTATCAATTAGCAACAGTTTATTTGTAAAAGGATGGTGTTGTCATCCGCCAACAAAGAAATAGTTCTTGATTAGTCGCATGAGTCTAAGTTAGTGTGTTTCCCATTCATTTAGTGTTTAATAAAAAAGCTGGACGAAATAGCTGAAGATAAGGCTTATTATATTAAATGTATTTGTATATTGTCTTCATTTTTATTACTTACTTCATCATAATTTATTTACAACTTTACTTAATTTAATTAATTTTTGTTTAATAGTTCAGAATCCTCAAATGTGGAAGTCAAAATAAGAGAGGATACAATAAACACATTTGTTGACATTTTTATTAAATATAGTATCCAAATCAATAAGGGGTGTTGATATTCAATTGTTCCTTGAGAATTGGTTGCTTGATTTATTTGAACTCTGTAAAAATTAAAGAAAACATTAGTGAGGTATTGTCACAAATACAAAAGTTTATTTCTGACATAACGGAGCTTGCACTAGACATTCAAAAGTCAAATCTGTGATCTATCTGGTTTTTTTTCTTTTTCCTTCGGTAAAATACGTGAGATATTCTGACTCCGTACTTAAACGTTTATAAATAGAAACACGAACCCTTTGTAAATGATTGTTATAGGGAAGTCAACTATTATTTTAAATGAAGATTATTACAATGACTGATTAAATGATTTTTCAAAAAACTATACCATTTAACAGATGTCCTTGTAAGGAGTATTTATCCAGGGAACAATCTGGCTCCTCGGTGCCAGGTTGATAGTGGGGAAATCAGGTGTGGGAGGTGTCATCACCGTTCTCACCCAACCAGTACCCTCGGGATCTAGGAGCAGAATATATTGAACAGTCGTCTGACTTGATTATTTTGTCCAGGGAACAGGCAAGTGATAGTGGGAAAGCCCGGTGCTGGAACAATGAAGGGGGGCAACTTTAGTGTGGGAGGTGTCATCACATCCCCGTTCTTTCCCAGTCAGTACCCTCGGGACCTAGGAGCAGAATATATTATCACTTGTCAAACCGATGCCAGTGCAGGCTGTAGGGTGAGGCTGCTGTTCAATGACTTTCAACTGGCCGGAGTGTCCATCATGGAGGTACGACAGTTTAGAACAAGATACATTTTTAGAACTAGATAGCAATATTTGATTTTTAACAAAAGCAATCAATACATTATTTATTATTTAAAATAGGCTTATAATTTGAAAAAGTTACTGCATAAAACTGAAAGTAGTCCATGTCGATACCTCTTATCTGCAAAATTCTAGCTTCAGAAGGATGATGTGGAAGTGAGAGGTGTTTATGCATATATTTGTATCATTGTTTGACCATCTAAGAATAAATCATAAATATAATATGCATTGCTATATTTTTATAGTAAACCCAACCATTGGAGTTTCACAATTAATACACATGTCTCTATGTGCGATTTTCCAAATTGACGATGAAACATAAATTAAATTACAGACCTGTTTCAATGTTGCCCACACTGTCAAACACATTTAAAACTGATTTTTGCTCTCAAATAAAATCTTTTTGGTAATATCTATATTTTCTTGCACAATCAATTTGGATTTCGGATAGCATGAAATATTTTGCTGCATTGTAAACCTGTTATCTTACGCCTTGGATAGGTCATAGAATCAATGCAGTTGTCTGAAACCTGTCTGAGTATTTTGATTGCATGGTTCATAAAATTCTTTTGGCTACATAACAAAACTATATTTTTCAGAAATGGCATTGCCATGGATAAAATAATCAGGTCTTATTAGAAGAAAGCTCAGAGTAAACATATTAAAAGGGTGAAACCACCTCTAACTGGAAAGCAATTTCTGTGTCACAAGGCTCAATCTTTGGCCCAATACTATTTATTTATTATTTATAATGATGTAGATATTATAATTGCCTTTTTTACTGAGAAAATGTACTAAAGATCAGAGGGAATCTTTAACGATAAGGCCATATACGATTGGAGTCTATGCTTGTACATAGTCATTACGTTAATAATAATTGTTACTGTCATCTGAACAGTTCTACGACTGGAACGGCCAGCGGTTGGAAGTGAGTAGTGGGGCTTTGTTCCGACCTCCAGTCATCATCTCCTCCGGACCCTCCCTGCTAGTGCGCTTCTACGCCAACGGCGGATCTTCTGTCGGGTACAAGGCCTCATACTCGTTCCTTACAGGTACAACTTATTGTTATGTTTAAAAACTATACATTAGTGTTCCGAAGTAATCAATGTATAAACCACTAAACAGCTTGCCAACTGAGTAGGTGACAATCCAACAATTGATAGGAACTCGACCAGTTATATAAACCACTTAACAACTTGCCAACTGTGTAGGTGACAATCCAACAATTGATAGGAACTCAACCAGTTATATAAACCACTAAACAGCTTGCCAACTGAGTAGGTGACAGTCCAACAATTGATAGGAACTCAACCAGTTATATAAACCACTAAACAGCTTGCCAACTGAGTAGGTGAGAGTCCAACAATTGATAGGAACTCAACCAGTTATATAAACCACTAAACAGCTTGCCAACTGAGTAGGTGACAATCCAACAATTGATAGGAACTCGACCAGTTATATAAACCACTTAACAACTTGCCAACTGTGTAGGTGACAATCCAACAATTGATAGGAACTCGACCAATTATTTAAACCACTAAACAACTTGCCAACTGAGTAGGTGACAACCCAACAATTGATAGGAACTCGACCAGTTATATAAACCACTTAACAACTTGCCAACTGTGTAGGTGACAATCCAACAATTGATAGGAACTCGACCAATTATTTAAACCACTAAACAACTTGCCAACTGAGTAGGTGACAACCCAACAATTGATAGGAACTCGACCAGTTATATAAACCACTTAACAACTTGCCAACTGTGTAGGTGACAATCCAACAATTGATAGGAACTCAACCAGTTATATAAACCACTAAACAGCTTGCCAACTGAGTAGGTGACAGTCCAACAATTGATAGGAACTCAACCAGTTATATAAACCACTAAACAGCTTGCCAACTGAGTAGGTGAGAGTCCAACAATTGATAGGAACTCAACCAGTTATATAAACCACTAAACAGCTTGCCAACTGAGTAGGTGACAATCCAACAATTGATAGGAACTCGACCAGTTATATAAACCACTTAACAACTTGCCAACTGTGTAGGTGACAATCCAACAATTGATAGGAACTCGACCAATTATTTAAACCACTAAACAACTTGCCAACTGAGTAGGTGACAACCCAACAATTGATAGGAACTCGACCAGTTATATAAACCACTTAACAACTTGCCAACTGTGTAGGTGACAATCCAACAATTGATAGGAACTCAACCAGTTATATAAACCACTAAACAGCTTGCCAACTGAGTAGGTGACAGTCCAACAATTGATAGGAACTCAACCAGTTATATAAACCACTAAACAGCTTGCCAACTGAGTAGGTAACAGTCCAACAATTGATAGGAACTCAACCAGTTATATAACTTTAAAGCTTTTTTTACTTTGTGTGGTAGCTGCCATAGCTGTGAGATCACACATTTGTAACGGTTCAGCTACCAGGTTTGTTGTTCGTTTAGAACTACTCAGGGTGTACATACAGCTTTAAAGCTTTGCTGTGGACTCTTAACAACAATGTGGGACGTTGCGGGGAGTATCTAAACAATGAATCACATATTTTCAGAGTGCCTTTGCGCTGTTTTAAGGAAGGATAAATAGAATCAGAGAGGCAGGTCTTAAATGGTTTGATGGACTGGATTTAGTTTTGTGACAGGAGATTATTTGTTATTTATCTACCTATTTTTAATTTTGACTATGACTTTTCAACTTTTTTCCAACTATAAAACTCAGCTTTAACATAATTTTAAATAAATACAAAAAATAAATAAATAAATAATGGTAGTTGACAAAAAACCATACAATATGTATACATGCATACTATCGAACCTTTTCTTACAAGTCCATTTTAACTCTAGGATGCAACATTATTTAATCAGACAGTCAATTAATTCCTTGGCTATAATTCAGTTTACGATTAAGTTTCCAACATTCTTCCATAGGAATTTGCTATCTATAGAGAAAATTAATTTATGAATATTAATATTAAATAAAATCAAGACATATATTTTAATTATTTTAACACATATACTGATTTTCAGGAAATTATGACGAGAAAGCTGTGGAGCCAATTACAGGTAATTTATAAATTGTCGGTAGCGTAGTTGGTTCAATCCCAGCTTCATAAGCTAAAAGTTCTCAGTTCGATCCTAATCAGAGTCATAACACATTTTGAGATGGATCAGCTGATAACCACCGGCTGTTCATTTTTCATTGGGCTATTAATTAATGACACTTTCTAAGGAATAGTCGGCCTTAGTTTGTAACAATGACTAAATTCGCTCATGTACACTCATCACACTCATTCGAAATCCATATTCGCCCATATCTTGACGATGGGTGTCTTATGAATAAATAAATAAATATGACACATGAAATGATGTACTATTCGTAGACTACTATAAAAGTAAAAAATACGCTAAACATGCCTTTTATTTTAAGCCTTTTCAATCCACTGGTCTTAGTAAAATGCCCTATTAAAGACGCAGATAAATTGATGCCTAAACTAAATCACTTAAAATTGTCTATAGGCTAAATGAAGCACAAACAGTCCTGGTCGTTGGTGCTCTTTCTATATCATTCCTAGCACATCAATGTTGGTTTGAATCTAGAAATAAAAACCAACTTACTCAGGGAAAACCAACCACGATGATAAGGCCAGGGCAAATTAAAATGTGGCCTATATCAATTTTGTATTTTGTCTGTTCGTCGTTAGAAAACAATGTCACCAGTCGAATATGAGCTCTCAGGTTCAAACGATCAAAGTAACTCGATTTTCTCAACAAGTATATAACATAGTATGTAAAATCTATATTTATAAAAGAGGATGTTTGTATATATTTTTGAAGTTTATGCGCTGCCAAACCATCCAACCGATCGCCATGAAACTTTAGGATTTTGTCCTGTATACTCCCGAGATGGTTTCTGTGAAGTTTGATGCAGATCCGTCTACAGAGTCCCGCCCCACGGGCTCCTTAATATCCCATGTTATTCAAATGGAGAATCTGAATTTTTTACAAAAAACATATGACTGTGTGGTTTAATGTAGTTTCACATGCCATAAGCAGATTGAAGTTCTCACAACAACAGTAGTGTATATGTTTTGATTTATTGTAGTTCTACATTTTACCTTGAGAGTGTAGCACACACTACTTTTACTTGATCAGGTGATCTGTATTTGGTGTTAACCTTTTTTCCTTGGTAATTAAAACATGTGGTGAAACGTGAAAATAAAAAATAAATAATTATTTGTTTTGCAGTTTACTTTTTATGACATGCCTCCTAAAAAGTGTGAAAAAATGTTGCAAATGTTATAGGTCTATTAAAAATATTTCATATTATAATATATAATTGGGTGCAATCGTAAATCTTTGAATATTCTTTAATTTGTTGGAATATTTACTTATATTTTTATTGCAAGTTTCAAACTCAATATTATGACCGGCGAAGCGGGTGGGTACAGCTAGTTAACATATAAGATAAAATATATAAACAATATTATAATATTACTTCACCTTCTTTACAAATACTACTGCTGTACGTGTATGGGCGGGAGAGTGGATCAGTACCACTGTACATGTATGGGTGGGTGGGTGGGTCAGTACTACTTATTGTACGTGTATGGGCGGGCGGGTGGGTAAATACTACTGCTGTACGTGTATGGGCGGGGGAGTAGTTCAGTACCACTGTACATGTATGGGTGGGTGGGTGGGTCAGTACTACTTATTGTACGTGTATGGGCGGGCGGGTGGGTCAATACTACTTACTGTACGTGTATGGGGCAGGTTAGGACAATTGACGTTGGGATTTAGTATAACCCAAGGTACGACGAATGACGTTGGGACTTGGTAGGACCCAAGGTACAACGATTGACGATGGGACTTGATAGGACCCAAGTTGCAACTTCAACAATTGTAATCTCCTTGGTCACTTATCTTGGATGAAACCAACATAATATAATGACTGATTTTATTAAGTGCTAGTTCCTAGTGGTTAAAATATGTTGTAGATTCTTCAATTGTCCTAACCTGCCACAAAAAATATGTGCCCACAAAGTAGATACTTAAGATAGCTTTAAATATATTTGTAATCTTAAGCCTGTTTAGTCTTGTGGTAAACCATAAGGTAAACTGTTTATTTATCAGAGGATTTGCTTGTTTTGGTAACTGAACATGTCAAAATATATGCAGGGGAGAAAATAAAGCTGTCATGTCATGTGATTTCAGGCCATCAGTGAAAGTAACATTTCTTTATTAGCTTGTTTATATGTAACGATAAATGAAAGTCAACGTTTAAAAATAAAATACACTATTTTGTAAATAGTTTTTTAATTAGCATAATACGTGTTGGTACAAATACAGTACAAGCAAAAGTCACACAACACAAATTTATTACAATATAAGCACAAAATGCTGAAATATATTACAATGCAAGTACAAAATGCACAAATATTATGGTGATCGATTTGTTGAACCAAGCTCACCTTCCTCAGACCAGAGGGATTCACAAAAGAATGTACTACTTATATTCAAATATATCTTGTTTTTTCTATTTATGTTACATGAGCAACTGAATAGTGGGTTTCTTGGGCATAAACTCTTGGGCATAAACTCAACTTAGGGTCTCTAGTTATGTTTAACATGAGCGGCTGTAGCATGGGCCTAAAAACTAATTAACTTAGACATAGGAATCCAAGTAGTAGCGTCCAAAATATTTAAAATCGTGTACTTGTATACATTGATTTGTATTTAAATTACACTTTTCACCAATCACATAGACATTACTTCACTAAATCCCATTAGAGGTGGCATTGTTAACATTTTTTTTTGTACATGTAAAATGTAAGAAAACATTGCTTCAATAAATAGCATTAGATGTGGTATTTATACACATTAATTATTATACACACCAATCATTTAATAAGTCTAATGTGATTTACGTTTGGTAAACAGGGAATTACAGTTACATATAACCACGCCTCCGCCGTCACCGTGTCGACGACTGAATTATTTCCAAAGTTAACCTGTTTATTAGCCAAAAATAGTATATCACCTTCTTTGTAGAATGTAATATGACGAGCAAAACAAAACGATGATTCAACGAATACGACCTATGGTAACGGAGATACGAGTGATATTGTAAACGCTTGCAAGGGGGGCTAGTGAGATAAGCACCGGGGAAAATTTAGTGGAATTTTGGTAAATTGTACCTCTAAATGGGTATTAACGACTGGGGGATATTTCAGCTTGTTACTAATTTCTTCCGACATAGCTTTGTTTTTGCTCTTTATTGACAGCTAAAAGTAGTTGGGTAGTAGTGGTATCGATCATTGCCAAGCTTGCGGTCAAACACTTTAGATATTTGTATTGTTTATAGACTGTGGAGGTTACGTGGAGAACCTGGGAGGCGCCATCACCATGATGAACATGGTAGATAGAGGGACTGCGATAAAGTCTTTCGACTGTATCTGGCTAATAAGACCTCCAACAAACTTCTACCATCTCAAGACTCATATTTACCTGAAAGTATCAACGTTTCTGGATATGGGTAAGAAAGAGAGTTTTCTTATTAGAGGAGTAAAGACTGAGCAAATAAAGAGGGAAGTATAGATTGAAATTATGTATAGGATCAGTATTTAGAAAAACTCATTAAGAAATTAAATATATGTTGTTATCAAATGATAATTTTAAGAGACATAGTTGATTTAAACATGGTCTACTATGCATTTTCTACTCAGTTCTTCAATATAGCATTGAATTTTGGGGATCTATTAATATTAATAAAATTTTCAAATTCAGAAGAGAATATTAATAATAGTGACCTTTTACAAGCAGGAGAACTTTCTGTAAAAAATTATTCAGGAACTTAAATTTGTTGTCTGTACCTTGATTATACATTTTTAAATGCTTGATGTTTGTTAAAAGTAAATTGAATTTTATGTAGTAGTTCCATCATAAAAGACATAAAAATGATTTCTTGTATCCACGGCATCTTTTAGTTTTATATGAACAGACAAATAGTTATATGGGGAAACATGTTTAATAAATTGCCAAATAACTTTAAAAATATTGAACAAAACTGAACACTTTAAATGTCTTATCAAAGAATTTTTAATTGATAAAGTATATTATTAAGTAAATGAATATTTAAAAGATAGTTATTTTAAAACTATATCTTACACTTATTTGCTCTACTATATTTTTATTTACTTCATACTTCAATTGTATAAAAACAGTAGTTAATGTAACGTTTAAATTATATACAATATTAAAATGTATGATAGACCCCTAACTTTAGGCTTACCTTTATGATAGTTTTAGACTTAGGCTAAGATTGACAATATCACCTTCTTCTGTTTCTATTGTATATATGAAATGTACTCTATTTTATTCTAAATATATTTTTAATTTATGATTTATTTGTAGGCATTAGACATTGATAAGAAAAAAAATTTAGCTAAAAACATCAAAACTTGGCAAGTAGTGAGAGGAAGGTTTAGAAAATACGAACAAACCTCGATACGAATGTAAATCGTTATAAAATTGATGGAAATATCAACGGATGGTCGTCTATGGTCAGAGTACACACCCACCCTCTCATATACGTACAGTGGCAACGACTCTCCCACCCATCTATACACATACAGTGGTAACTTCTCTTCCACCCACCCATACACGTACAGTGGTAACTTTCTTCCACCCACCCATACACGTACAGTGGTAACGACTCTTCCACACACTCATAAGCCACGTTTACACTATATAGCAAAACATACTACATACAGTGGTAATGACTCTCCCACCCACCCATACAAGTACAGTGGTAACGACTGTCCTAACCACCCATACACGTACAGTGTAACTACTCCCCCAACCACCCATACACGTACAGTGCTAACGACTGTCCAACCATCTATACACGTACAGTGGTAACTTCTCTCCCACCCACCCACACATATACAATGGTAACGACTCTCCCACCCACCTATACATGTACAGTGTTAACGATTCCCCCACCCACCTACACATGTACAGTGCTAACGACTCTCCCACCCAACCATACACGTACAGTGGTAACTTCTCTCCCACCCACCCATACATATTCAATGGTAACGACTCTCCCACCCACCTATACATGTACAGTGTTAACGACTCTCCCACCCATCCATACATATTCAATGATAACGACTCCCCCACCCACCCATACACGTACAGTGGTAATGACTCTCCCTGTTGACAACAATGTTTTTACACAGTGAATCTGATGTTATTTGAATTCTGGGATTACTTTATTTCTCATTTCTATTTGAATCGATTACTTATTGTTAGCGAACATGGTTGTTGCAGCTGGAAGTACGGAGTTGGTGGTTAGGCAGGGACTGACGTCTGAAGGTCCTGTGCTCGAGACTGTCCGCCACCCTGTGGCGCAGCTAGGCCTCAACCATCCGAGGCCACGCCGGGAGAACATCCTTCCTCTCAATGTTGGCTTCTACGTCAGCCTCAGAGGCACTTTCAGCTCTGTTTCCCGCCTGGCCATTGTTTACACCTCCTTCACTTATATGGGTGAGTCGAGAAATACATAAACAGAAAAATATAATGTATGTAATATGTTGCTGATCAGATGAATGATCAACACGTTGCATCCATTTTGCTACTTCTTCAAATATAGAGGGTGTAAATAAAAAGGTGCCTTGGCTATATATTTTCGGATTCTACACAAAATTTTTATAAAAAAAATTAAAGAAACATTTTTATTGAATTCCGCTCTGATTGGTGTCTGTTTGTTTGCACGGCTTCTTAAATTAACACTATAAAACAATATAAAAATAGCTATTGAGTTATCTTAAGCCATCTCAAAATGGCGGTCGATTACAATTAATTTTTAAATAAAAATATATTGAAATCTGTTAGGTTCATCAATTGTACATAAATTAAATGAATTTTTAAAGGTAATTATATTACAAATCAATTGGTACCTCAATTTTGATATTAGGCCCATTAATAGTTGAGTTTTGGTATAAATATATTCTACTCCATATATTTACAGTGTGCAGAGAATGCAGTAAAATATATTGTTTTGATAAAACTTCACTATTTATATGTTTACTATAAAAATTAAGTTAATAATAGATTTTTAATAAAGTTAGCTAACAATTATATTTCCTGTGAAAATTGATGAACCTAATATTTTACAAGATATTGTGATTCAAACATTTTTAAACGACCACCATTTTTAAATGGCTCAAGATAACTTAATGCTTATTTTAAAACTCTTTAACAACGTAAATGTAAAGAACAGTGCAAAATTTCAAGTCAATCAGTTAAACTACTCTTGAGTTATTAATATTTTTGCAAAAAACATAAACAGATTGGCTAAACAGAGTGGAATTCGATAAAACATTATCCTTCATTTTCAGCTATAAATTAAGTGTAAAATCTGAAAATATATAGTCAGGACATCATTTTAGTGACACCTTGTACAACAGCCGCGATCCCCTGAGGTGGAACCGTTGGACACAGAGCGATTGGCACAACAGGAGATAGTCATAGGTACGAACCTCGAACATTTCAAATAGCAAAGTAGATAGCGTACCACATAATTTAAAAGTTCGTTAAATGCTTAACAATTTGGTAACAAATTGTAACAGATCCAAAAAATTAAATTCGAAAAAAACGAAAACCCCATTCTCAAACAAATTTAAAAGAGAAAATAGGTCGCATGGCACATCAAATTCAAGGTTGTTAAAAAAGGAACATTTTTCTAACATAAACTTTTTTAAGTATAAAAGTATAAAAATATTGTTATCACTTCTATTTATTTGAAAAACTGTATTCTAATAAGATCCAAGCATTATTTTTCGTAATTATTAAAATAAAAATTGTTAAACTGTAGTGAAATATGTATAATAACCATGTCATGTAATGTAAATATGCAATTGATAAGAAAATCACTACATTATGATGAGCCCAGAAGTAGAGATAGGGATGCAGAGGTGAATATATCTGATGAAGTTGTATTATCTACACTTTTTAAATTGTAAAATATAAGTACAATCGTGGAATAGGCTATTAACCGTTAATTAATTTAATTTTTCTCTAAAACCAGGTTTCGGTTTGATCATCCTCTTTGTTGTAAGTATTATACCATACGGAAAACAGCAGGTATTCAGGACCCCAAGGGTAGAAGTAATAATCAAGTAGGCCGATACATTATATTATTTACGTTTCGTTATTCTGAAACACATAAGTTAAATTTAATAACAACACGATTACATGAGTCTACTTGCATATTTAACATACCGGGAAAGCTGAGGGATGCAATCTAAATATACAATTATAGCTGGAGAACACGTGTTTCAGATTGCTTCACAGGATCTGATTACCTGTGTCAAAATCACCGGTGTATCCCCGCCCAGCTCCACTGTGACGGGTTCGACCACTGCGGTGACAACAGCGACGAGCCTGATACCTGCACACGAGGTACTAAAACACTTTTAGCCTGTCAATAATCTGTTTTTGAAATGCTGTACTGATGAGTTGCTTGATGAAAGACATTTTTATTTGTTTGTAATAAATAACTGTAATAGAAGAGGAAAATAAGAGGCAAACAACAGTTTTTTCCTACTGCTATCGAAGAAATTATGTGCACCCGAGTTTGAATGGTGTTTTCTAAGGAACTAAGAGGCTACGAAAAATCTCATAACCCTATTTTTTCCGTTTAATTGTACGTTATGACATATGCATTTAAAAATTGTATTACAAATTTTAATAATTAATTGTTATCCTAGTTGGAACAAAAATGTACCAGAGTATTAACCAGTTTTCATTGCACATCAAATTTACACTGTTATTATTTAAAACCCCGTTAATGTATCGCATTTAAATTTTAATACCTGGTTGATAGGAATGTTTTCTAAAAGTCGTAGGAATTTTAGAATTTTAACTTTTCGAAAAAAAGTTCTTATCAATTCCTTAAAACATTGCTTTCTTGACTTTTAGAGGTAGTAAAATTAAGAAATTGGTCTTTTTGAAATCCTTATGACATGTATAGTTACGATAAATTAATTTTATACTGTATGTGTAAGTAAATGTAGTGATTTTAAATCAATTTAAAATAACTTTAAATTATTGATAAATGCAAATTGTTCGAAATCAATATAATATCACTGCATTTACTTATACATATGAAAGTAATATATCGTAATTATACATGTCGTTAGGATTAGCACAAGACCAAGTAATTAATTTTTCGATTTCCTTAGAAAACGACCTTCAAACACGGGTATTTACAGTAATGATACATAATATATTCAAACTTGCTCATAGTACAGTATTTTCTTGCAGTCTAGGACTGGTATATAACAGCTAAGCCGAGGCGCCTGGATCACTTAGCAATACACCCAAGCCTTCCAGCGGTATCACGCTAACTTGAAGGCATTCAAACCTCAGGCTAATACAACTTTATTATAGTTATTCTTAAGCTATAGACATAAACGTAATAATATTTATGTTATTTTTATGGTAAATTATTGTTGTATTTCATTTCGTTAAATACAAATAAAATATTAAATAATTTTACTTTTAAATCTGAGTTATATTGTTTAACCGACGATAGTAAGATAATCTAAAAGTAGTTATGCTAAATTATTTTCCTTTCTAAAGTTGTTAGACTTAAATAATTGTAATTCTTGATGGTATGACATTTTTGTGAAGGTGTTCATTATTGATCTAAATTTTTTAGCTACACATAACTTTTTATTATAAAAATGTTATATTTCAAATTCTTTTCTAAAGCCATTTTCAAACGCTTTTTCAATAAAGATTAACATTTTTCAAAAAATAAAAACCAAATAACTGTTTGTAAATGGCTTCAGAGTAAAATTTCAAATGTAATGTATGCATAAAAAAGTGACGTATAACAAATTAACTAAGATAAATCAATTAACTTTAGTTAGAAATACGTCGTGGATATTTTTGTTAATTCGTGGATATTTTACAGCGAGGTAGTATTTTCAATATTTTTGTATTCACGGGTGAAGTCAAATATAGGGTTGATTTAAAAGTACGTACATCGGGCTTATTGTTACTAAATAGTTTTGTTAGATGAGTTTTTTAGTTGAGTTTTAGGTGTCCATGGACTCTCTGAGGATCTTTTTAGACATTGATTGTGGATCAAAAACAAGATATAATATCCTATTTAAAAATTCCAAATAATCTCCGGTACCCGTACAGCTATCATGTTGTATTTTTTTACAAATTGTGTTTATTTTAAAAACCAATCAACATATAGGGTTAAATTTTGCTATACACAATAGTAAAAGCATTTTCTTACTTAAATAAAAAAATTAAAAACTTTTTAAAAATATTTTAAAATGGTGGCTCTTACACATTTTTTATCCTTAATAACTTTTGAAAGGTTAGGAATAAAAAAAACACAAGGATATCTTTTTTTAAAAATTTCATTTTAAATTCAAAAGAAGTATGAAATCGGATGAAAAATAACCGATATTTGAGTATTTTTGTATTTAATCATTAACGCGTGAATGTGCACACCCATGGTGCCGTACCGCGCGAGTCAACCACAACAATACATCAGCGATATATTCTGATTACTTTCATCCAAAACATTATAATAAAGTAATTTGTGACATTAATGTAATGAAAATGCCCCTATCAGGCAACGGGAACAAAGTTGAAGATGATTTTTGTTGGTATTAAATTAAAAATTATTTTTTACCTTAAGTAGTCTAGTGCCCTAAAAACTAGAATTTTTGTAACGTTTGTAAAATTGTTATTTTGTTAAAATTGTGATGCAAAGCAGAATGTAGACATAAAACAAGTAAAATCAAAAAAAGCATTTTAGATTATAAATTGAAACTTTAATTAAGTTTATTTTTACACTACAAACTATGTTAAAAATTACCTCCTCTCATGTGATTGCAAAGGAAAAACGATTGTTAAGTAACTGGGGTACAGCAGCAAATTCGATTAATTCCAGCACCTTCAGCAATCCTCCTAATCAAGAATTTACAATAGTTCTAGTTTTAGGGTACTACTTAAAGGTTAAAATAAAATTTTTATTTTATTACAACTAATATCTAATGTCACTTTTTCCCGTTACCTGCTAGGGGCATTTTCATTACAATAATGTCACAAATCACTGTATTGTAGTGTCTTGGTTGAAAGTAATCAGAATAGATTGCTGATGTATTGTTGTGGTTGACTCGCGCAGCACGATACCATGGGTGTGCACATTCACGCGCTAATGATTAAATACAAAAATACTCAAATATTGGTTATTTGTCATCCGATTTCATTAAAAAAAAATTTAAATGAAATTTATAAAAAGAGGTATTCTTGTGATTTTTATTCCTAACTTTCAAAAGTTACTAAGGATAAAAAATTACGAAAATTTTTTGAACATTTTGAAAATATTTTTAAAATTTTTTTATTTCTTTACCACTGTATATGTATGGGTGGGCGCGTGGGTCAATACCATTGTACGTGAATGGGTGGGCGGGTGGGTCAACACCATTGTACGTGTATGGGTGGGCGGGTGGGTCAACACCATTGTACGTGTATGGGTGAGCGGGTGGGTGTGTAGATTGGGTTAAATGCTAGAAATATATTACTGTAAAATTTATTTTAAAATAACAGTTTTTTTTTAAATTTAAGTAAGAAAATGATTTTATTATTGTTTATACTAACATTTAACTCTATAGGTTCAATGGTTAGAAAAATAAACATAATTTGTACAAAATACAAAATGGTGGCTGTACGGGTACCGGAAATTATTTGGAATTTTTAAATAGGATATTATGTAAAGATTTTCAGAGAGTTCAGGGACACCCTGTATACTAATAACCTTACTTCAAATATTACCTGTAAACATTTTCTTTATTTGTTGATAATAGATAATGAACTATATACGAGTAAATTATATTGAGTAGATCTGCCATTTTGTTTTTCATTCACAACAGCCAGTGCCTGCAAATTGTAATTCGGCGTGGAAACTCGAAACATGTATTAAATGACGTGTAAAGACTGCTGGTCTACAGTACACATGACGTGTTAAGACTGCCGATCTACAGTGCACATGACGTGTAAAGACTGCTGGTCTACAGTACACATGACGTGTCAAGACTGCTGGTCTACAGTACACATGACGTGTCAAGACTGCTGGTCTACAGTACACATGACGTGTCAAGACTTCTGGTCTACAGTGCACATGACGTGTAAATACTGCTGGTCTTCAGTGCACATGACGTGTAAAGACTGCCGGTCTACAGTGCACATGACGTGTAAAGACTGCCGGTCTACAGTACACATGACGTGTAAAGACTGCTGGTCTACAGTACACATGACGTGTCAAGACTGCTGGTCTTCAGTGCACATGACGTGTCAAGACTGCCGGTCTACAGTGCACATGACGTGTAAATACTGCTGGTCTTCAGTGCACATGACGTGTAAAGACTGCCGGTCTACAGTGCACATGACGTGTAAATACTGCTGGTCTACAGTGCACATGACGTGTCAATACTGCTGGTCTACAGTACACATGACGTGTTAAGACTGCTGGTCTACAGTGCACATGACGTGTCAAGACTGCCGGTCTACAGTACACATGACGTGTCAAGACTGCTGGTCTACAGTGCACATGACGTGTAAATACTGCTGGTCTTCAGTGCACATGACGTGTCAAGACTGCCGGTCTACAGTACACATGGCGTGTCAAGACTGCTGGTCTTCAGTGCACATGACGTGTAAAGACTGCTGGTCTTCAGTGCACATGACGTGTCAAGACTGCCGGTCTACAGTACACATGACGTGTCAAGACTGCTGGTCTTCAGTGCACATGACGTGTAAAGACTGCCGGTCTACAGTGCACATGACGTGTAAATACTGCTGGTCTTCAGTGCACATGACGTGTCAAGACTGCCGGTCTACAGTACACATGACGTGTCAAGACTGCTGGTCTTCAGTGCACATGACGTGTAAAGACTGCCGGTCTACAGTGCACATGACGTGTAAATACTGCTGGTCTTCAGTGCACATGACATGTAAAGACTGCCGGTCTACAATGCACATGACGTGTTAAGACTGCTGGTCTACAGTGCAAATGACGTGTAAAGACTGCTACAGTACACATGACGTGTTAAGACTGCCGGTTTACAATGCACATGACAGGTTAAGACTGCCGGTCTACAGTGCACATGACGTGTAAAGACTGCTAGACTACAGTACACATGACGTGTTAAGACTGCTAGTCTACAGTACACGTGACGTGTCAATACTGCTGGTCTACAGTGCATATGACGTGTAAAGACTGCTAGTCTACAGTGCACATGACGTGTAAATACTGCTGGTCTATAGTGCACATGACGTGTCAATACTGCCGGTCTACAGTGCACATGACGTGTCAAGACTGCTGGTCTACAGTACACATGACGTGTCAATACTGCCGGTCTACAGTACACATTACGTGTTAAGACTGCTGGTCTACAGTGCACATGACGTGTCAAGACTGCTGGTCTACAGTGCACATGACGTGTCAATACTGCTGGTCTACAGTGCACATGACGTGTCAAGACTGCTGGTCTACAGTACACATGACGTGTCAATACTGCCGGTCTACAGTACACATTACGTGTTAAGACTGCTGGTCTACAGTACACATGACGTGTCAAGACTGCTGGTCTACAGTGCACATGACGTGTCAATACTGCTGGTCTACAGTGCACATGACGTGTCAATACTGCCGGTCTACAGTACACATTACGTGTTAAGACTGCTGGTCTACAGTACACATTACGTGTTAAGACTGCTGGTCTACAGTGCACATGACGTGTCAAGACTGCTGGTCTACAGTGCACATGACGTGTCAATACTGCTGGTCTACAGTGCACATGACGTGTCAATACTGCTGGTCTACAGTGCACATGACGTGTCAATACTGCTGGTCTACAGTGCACATGACGTGTCAAGACTGCTGGTCTACAGTACACATGACGTGTCAATACTGCCGGTCTACAGTACACATTACGTGTCAATACTGCTGGTCTACAGTGCACATGACGTGTCAAGACTGCTGGTCTACAGTACACATGACGTGTCAATACTGCCGGTCTACAGTACACATTACGTGTTAAGACTGCTGGTCTACAGTACACATGATGTGTCAAGACTGCTGGTCTACAGAACACATGACGTATTAAGACTGCTGATCTACAGTACACATGACGTGTCAAAACTGCTGATCTACAGTACACATGACGTATTAAGACTGCTGATCTACAGTACACATGACGTGTCAAAACTGCTGGTCTACAGTACACATGACGTGTTAAGACTGTCGGTCTACAGTACACATGACGTGTCAAGACTGCACAACATATAGGTTCGGAGGTATGACAGAAATTCACGTGAAATTTATTTATTTCGTGAAGAGAAATGACATCATTTGGAAACAACAGGGAAATTCAAGTTGAGTTAACAGGATTAGATCATTTAATGCCAATTTATGCTGTTTTATACACAAAAGATTATTTAAATAATACAAATATTTATAATAACGAAATTAGTATTAACAATAACTATAAAAGGACATAATATATATTGTTCAAACAGTTAGTATATGATATGAGTGTAATAAAGTGTGTAATTTGGTTCCATGTTTGTTTGCAGAGTGGGATGCGGAGCCAATTGACCGACGGTGGTACTCTCACACTCCTAATTATTATTTCCCCAAAATGGAACGCTACCCCGATTTAAAGACGGCTACGTTAGTTTTCGTTATCAGCAGTCTTGGTAAATTATTATGTTTTATAACTCTTAAGTATATCAAACAGATTTAAAAGTTAGTTTAATTTAAACTTGTTAACTAGATTTAACTACTTGGTCAAATAGATAAGTGTATCTTTAAACGGAATTAAAATTATTTGAATTTTTCTTTTCCGGTTAAATAATTTGGTGTGCTACGATATTAAAGTGGTTCTCTGTTTAGGTCTGATTCTGCTGATTGCTGCTCTCGTAGTGCTGCTGTACCGTATGGGTGCACGAGCTCGTCAGCAGCGAGAACTGCAGAACAGGTTGCAGACAATTAGCGAATTATTGGGTACATCTTAATATACTCTTTCACGCAAATAAACTAAGCTGTAAGCTGCGTAGAGTACATAGCTTGAAATGTACATTTATGAGTAAATGTATATAATTTTATATTTATTGTAGGTAGTCTTTTTACTTATCTCGATCTAGATACAGAAGTACGAGATATGATATCTGATATAAGATACAGAAGTACGAGACACGATATCTGATATAAGATACAGAAGTACGAGACACGATATCTGATATAAGATACAGAAGTACGAGACACGATATCTGATATAAGATACAGAAGTACGAGACACGATATCTGATATAAGATACAGAAGTACGAGACACGATATCTGATATAAGATACAGAAGTACGAGACACGATATCTGATATAAGATACAGAAGTACGAGACACGATATCTGATATAAGATACAGAAGTACGAGACACGATATCTGATATAAGATACAGAAGTACGAGACACGATATCTGATATAAGATACAGAAGTACGAGACACGATATCTGATATAAGATACAGAAGTACGAGACACGATATCTGATATAAGGTACAGAAGTACGAGACACGATATCTGATATAAGATACAGAAGTACGAGACACGATATCTGATATAAGATACAGAAGTACGAGACACGATATCTGATATAAGATACAGAAGTACGAGACACGATATCTGATATAAGATACAGAAGTACGAGACACGATATCTGATATAAGATAAATATAAATGATTATTATAATGTTAACGTTATATATTTTTGTTCTTTTCTTAGTTTATATATTTAATTAATTCTTTTAAATTAGCTATAACTCAGAAAAAAGAATACAATAGAGTAAATACATGGCAATCTAAGTGAAGCCGGAACTCTTAACAAGATGGCGGCCCCTCTCCAATGTCTGCTCAATTCTAGACGGAAGCTGAGCGTCAGTTGAATTTCAATAACTTGTAATGCAGTATTGTGACTAGACCTTAGTCTTCATACCTTCCAAACACAATTGAACTACAGTATCTGGTTGCAATAACAGCAATTAAAACAAGCAGGATAGAATTACTTTTTACAGAAAAATATTATGAAATTAATTAATTTGATTATTATTGTTCCTTTATAATACTGTACATTAGCCTAATATAGTTGTTTTACTTAGTTTACTGTGGTGTTTAAAATGAATGATTTCAATTTTATAAAATGTTTTATTTCAACATTAGGACACATTAATTTTTATAGGTTACATTAGCTGTGGCCATCTCACAAAGATGGTGGATAGCAGCTTCAACTACTACTGAAGAATAGAATGCATTATGACTACTCTACTTTATTCTTTGCTCTGTTGGCTATACTTCTTGTAATTGCATTGTATGAATTTATTTTGTAACTATTCAGTTAAATCAATCATTTATTATATGATTCTATAAATTAGTTATTCATAGCTATAATTTTCATACAAAACAACAGGTGGTAGTTATTACACAACAGGAAAACCGTTTCTGTGGTGTCATTTCCATTTAGCCTTATTAATATTCTTAATCATATTTTTTACTTATGTAATTCCATCGCATAATTTTTAGTTTTACTATTCAGAACTTTAGTGAACTAATTTGTCTGATTGATATAACTGTTAATGATCTGTGCTGATTATTCAATTTCTGTTGCAAGCCTGATTTTTGTTGAGTCCAATCGAAAATGCCAATTATTTGCGTTTTTACAGAATACTAGATGTACCCGTCCGCTTCGACGGTCATAAATACAGAACAAATATTGATTTTGATTATATAATCGAAATGTGCAGCAAGCTATCAGTTCACACTGTATCAAATTTACATCCAATTTAGAACAGCTGATGTTATGTATAATGCACTGTATTTACCGTGGTATAATGTACTACTGCACTCAATTATTTTTAATTTTAAAAGTTTAGCCTACTACGATTAATTATATCTAATATGTTTTTATTTGACAACTGTTAATCAAATAAACCAATCAATTAATATAGCTCCATAAGAATACCATTGGAATTTTGGAGGCCAGTGAGACGGAATCCTGAGGTCGGAGAAGAAAATCCTTTCTTAGTGAGACTCTAGGAGCCAAGATAAACATATGTACAAAATTTCAAATCAATGGGACGTATAGTTTTGGAGAAATAGTGATGAGTGTTAAATGTATTTTATATATGCCTAATTACTAGGGGAAACCCCTGCACGCTTCACGTGCTAACCCCGACACTCGTTGCGCTTCAAACACCTCGGCCTTCGGCCTCGGCATATGATTTTTGATTACAAATAATAGTAGATTAACTGTATAACGTAAAATCACAACATTATATTTATTTATAGTATCTCACTCACACTACTTGCTTTGCTACCTATTTTAGTATAAATACCCAATGGAATTACTCAGCATGTTTCAAACGTGTTCATTTTATTTGTTCTTGTTTAACAGTTGAAGATTAAACTCATAGAGTAATGTTACAAGTGCATTTATCACAGAACAACTTTGTTATGTAGGATCAATAGTACAATGCCAAACATACAAAATAAACATGTTTATTTATTTACAAAACAGCTGTTATTAATTTACTAAAATCAACCACATGTTATCCTTATGGAACAATATTTAAGGGGTGGTATCTACCCCTTAGGAGTACTTTATCAAGATGAAAATACTTTAGTTGTCCTATTTAAGACCTAAAGACACAGTGTACAAAATTTCATCTCTCTACCACATAGGAAGTTGGGGAATTATTGATGAGTGAGTCAGTCAGTCAGCGAGGGCTTTTTAAAACAATGTAAGCCTACTTTGAGAGTGTGCAAAGTAGAGCAATTATGGATGTATGCAAATTAATATTGTAATCTTGCTATTTAAATCAAACTTTTCTTGTAGTTTACAAACTTTGATTGTTTACAAAAAATCTGAAAATCTACTTTTAGAGGCCGCAAAGTACGGCAATTGACTAAATCAATGAAATGTCGAGGTTCTCGCCATGTTTAGCCAGGTCCGATGATCTGGATGTACATGTGTTAAAACTGAATTTAAAATTTTCCGATTGAAATCAGTTTGTTCTCTTAGATAAAAAAGTTTCAAAGTCTTGACAAAGCTGTAAATCTACTTTTAGAGGGCACAAATTACTGTAGTTGACTCTGAATCATTGAAATATTGTGTTTATTGCCATGTTTAGCCATGTCCTATGATCTGGCTATGAACGCTTTTAAACTGAATTGTTAATTTTACGATTGAAAACAGTTTGTAACAAACTTTGCAACTTAACAAACTTTCATAGTCTAGAAAATCTGTAAGTCTACTTTTAAAAGGCGCAAAGTACGGTAATTGACTCTGAATTAGTGAAATATCGTGTTTCTAGCCATGTTTAGCCATGTCCTATGACCTGGCTATACATGTATTTTTTAAACTGTATATTTTCCCATTGAATACAGTATGTTCTCCTAGATAAAAAAGTTTCACAGTCTAGAACAATCTGTACGTCTACTCTTAGAGGCCGTAAATTAACTAATTTGATTTACACGCACAAATTGAAAATCTAGTTTTACCTAAGGATGAAGGAGGTGAGATAGAGCCATAGGGCTAAAAGTCATAGGGCCAAAGTTGTAGATCGTCTCAAATGAGGTGCAGAAAGTTGTGTTAGTTTTGCTGTAAAACCGTTCATTTAGCCGCTACAGTCCAATTAGAGAAACTCTGTTTTTGGCATTTAACATTTTTGGCACTAAAAAGGCTGCCATCTTCGATTTACTAATATGTTTCAAAATCCCTTCTTATTGCACATCTACAACATAAGACCGTTAACTCTACAAAATGTCAACCTCGTAGGCTTAGTATCTTTTTAGTTACAGCGATGAGTAAGTCAGTGGTATTTTCCTTTTATAGGTATAGATAAACTTAATTGCGTTGATACTATAATTTACAGAATATGTTTATATATATTTTCATTTCATTGCGTCATTAATAAAAATATCAGGTTGGTATTAAACTACAGCATTATTTTCGTAAAAAGTGGGCTACGTTTTACGAAGAAATTTGGTCTTATACATTTATTTATTTCTCTCTTTTATGAATTTTATTTAAATTAGGTATTCCAAATGCAAACAATAAAATTACTGAATGGTGTAAGTTTGACTGAATAATAAAGTTACTGAAGTGTCTTGTTAAGTTTAAATTGGTTTAATGAATAATATCTAACATAATATTTGTGACACTTCGTCACTTGTCAGTTTACATGACACGCAAAAAATAATAAGGTACTTAAACTTTGAATTTTAAATTTAGATGATTGATTATCATAGTGAATGCTAGAAGGAAAGTAAAATGAAATGTATAAGTATTGGGACGGAAGAATTGGTTTACAACGTGTAGATGTTTTATAAAAAGAGACAAAATACACACACTGTATTTATAATCTCTTAATACTACAATTAATGCAATTGTATTAAAAAAGTAATTGTACGTGTAAAGCAATCACGTAAAAATAATTAAGATGAGGTAAAATAAACCATAAATTACTCTAAAGTAATTTCTGTAAAATGAAAATTTTAGAGAGACACGTTGCAGATGGCGCTCACATAGAGGAGGTGGTGACGGACGACCCTCCCGTCTACGAGGCTCCTCCCGACTACGAGGAAGTAGTCAAACTGAGCAAAGGATCTCTAAAGAGGAAGAAGAATAAAAATAGAAGACCTAGGTCCACATCTGCTCCAAGAACGTAAGAGCCTCAAACATTCTAATCATAACCATTTTATAACGACTTAGTTCTTTTTTTCTGTTGAAATAATTCATTTTAAATTAATAAGCACACATTGGGGGGAATTTCATGTAAATGTACTAGAACATGAAGTTAATACACAATTACCAATTTGCTTATTCCTAGCAACATTTAATTGTTTAATTTTTGGTAAAGCCTAATGAATGTTAAGTTTGAAGCCAATTTGAGTTTCATTTCATATGATATTATTCGTTAGAATACTGATTGAGTATTAATTTTTAAGTATATATGAACTTATTAAGTCATTACTGTTGCACTGAATTAATGGGAACGTTTTTTATAAATTATATTTCTCTTACTGTATAACTAAGTTCTTTTTTTCTGTTGAAATAATTCATTTTAAATTAATAAGCACACATTGGGGGAATTTCATGTAAATGTACTAGAACATGAAGTTAATACACAATTAACAATTTGCTTATTCCTAGCAACATTTAATTGTCAGTTGTCAAGCCTCATTATTTGGTAAACAGCCCAGTAAAGGCATATTTTCTAAAATACTTCTTTTCCCAGATATCTGGCACTTTGTTTTTTATTACTACAACATTTACAACTGTAGAACAACTCAACTGAGTTGCACATTCGTATATTACTTATCAATACAAACAAAATACAATATTCAACTCGTTACTTTATTCCGTTTCAAAATAGCCGCAATAATATATGTTTTAAAATTGAAATAACACCTTTTTCTAAAATATATTAGTAGTAATTTTGTGTAGTAAGTTAAATTTCCTATCCAGTGGTATTAAGGTCAAAATATCCATTTATTCTTTTAACTTTTAATTTTTCAAACTTTTAGTTTCTTCAAAACTGAAATTTTGAAAAGCAATGTTGAAGACGTTGTATGTGTATTAGTTTATTGCTTTATGACATTCACTTCAATAAATTAAGAGTGAAGAATAATCTTCCGATTTTTATTTATTTTTGATAAATTTCAAACTTTCAAAGTAATGTTTTACAGATATTTATACTCTTAAGTTAGAAGACCACGAGTTGATGAATATCCTGATGTAAGTACTAGGCATATGGCTAGGACATTACACATCTCTCTCACGCTACAGAGTGGAGAATATTAATAAAGCAGCTACATATTCCTTATCATGGCCAAGCTCTTGCCCCTGCTGACTTCCTAATTTTTTTTGTAACTGACTTTTTAAAAATGTATGAAACGTTCAGCATTGTAATCTTAAAAAACCATGTTTGAAACTAGTTTGAAAAAATTAGTAGAAAAAAATTAAAGAATATTTGGATATTACACCCTTGGACAGAAGATTTAATGGGCTACAAAAATTACTCTTAGTAATTTCAGAAAAATTGGATGGTTTTTTACTTAAAAAAATAAATATAGCCACCGTTTTGAAAAATAATACAGTAACCAAATGAATATTTTTTGTGACACTAACCTTTGTATGAATGAGAAATATACGACATTTCAACTCAATCGGTAGAGTCGTTGTACAGTTACAAATTATTTAGTAAATAAAATAAAATATAAAATAAAAACCATAATGCCGAATGTCAGGGATAATAAACATTTTTGGTTATACCTTTACAGGACATTTTTCTTTTTACATTTCAGATACACCTTGTTCATGTACGCATCCACATATTCCATGATTCAATCCCTCAACTGAACCATTTTTGAATACTTCTATTCAGATAATAGTTCTTCTGCTCAAGGATGTTCTCATGGGAAATAGAAGATCTTTAAGTATCAATGTATCGGTAGGGTCCGTTCAGGTGCTCCCTATAAACTGGAGGTATATAATCCTTGGTGCACAATAAAAGCCCTTTCTAACCTACATTTTAAACCATTATAAGTCTTTAATAAATGAAATATATTGATGTAGCAGATAAAATATACACAAACACTATTGGTGTTATTCAATGAAACAGTTGTGTCTTGAGAAAAATAACTTTATTGTGAACATTAGTTCACTGTGTTTGTTGTTGCAGAGGGGGAGGGTCTCAGGTGCCCACTACAAGCCAACGGGTAGAAGTTAACTTCCAGCCTGCCGCAGGGATAACTACTCCCCTTCTGACCTCTTCGGTCAGTAGGAGTTGCCAAGTGACACCAGTTCCTGACTCTCCCCCACCCCCCTACAGCGACCAAGTCCTGGCGGCCGCTACTCCAGTAGACACACTCAGGCCAGGTAGGACAACCCTACACAAAACATTTATACAATATATAATTCATAAACAGTAATTATTGAATATCATATCAAGGTATGTCGACAAAAAATGTGTTTTGACTATGAAAACCTTCTTAAATGGCATCCTTGTGTCTTAATTTAACACCATAATTCGCACAATTCGTGTAATTAATCTAATTAGTATATTTAGTACACCTAATATATGAGTAATTTGTCATCTTAGATGAAATATACTATCTAAACTTACCATGAAAATGTATAAACTAATGGGCACATTGATTGACAGATGAGACTCGCGAGGTCCTTAGCTGGGAAGAACAAACAATACGGGCATTCTCAAACACAGCAGAG
Source organism: Stictocephala bisonia (assembly GCA_035578905.1). Classification (NCBI taxonomy): domain Eukaryota; kingdom Metazoa; phylum Arthropoda; class Insecta; order Hemiptera; family Membracidae; genus Stictocephala; species Stictocephala bisonia. Next base: position 114,439 of record JAQJVL010000635.1, read on the forward strand.
AGATATACAAGACCATCAGACGTGATCAGCATAGAAGCTGATCCCTCGTCCTTCGTAGACGACCGGAGTTTGGTCAGCATCGACTGCAGCTCTCCCGCGTCACCCCTTGCTGAACATTCTGTCAACGTCGGAACCATACAAGAGTCCACTATATTCAAGCGCAGACTCCATCGGACGCCAAGGAAGCGCCCGAGCCACTCCCTGGACATCGACGTGTTGACCCGCTTGTATATGGGACACGACTGTCAATGTGAGGGAGCCTGTGGTTGTGGGTCGGATCGTCCTGCCTCCACAGAACCTCCCCAGAAACGGACACACTCAACCTGGTCTCCGGCCAGTTACACACTCCACGCCTTAGACATCTACTTCGACAAGCTGGAGAAGGGGTCCAAAGGACGCATTAAGATAGAGGAGCACTCTCCCCTGAAACTGAACAAAGGCGGGCTCTCTCTGAGTGTGTCCATGTCGGTGGACAACCTAAAGGACATTGTGTAATATCAATGTTTAACAGAACAATTTTGTACATTGTAGTCCATAGTTATCAACTATTGTACTGTTCCTCAAGTCTCCTCAATTGGAATCCCTTTGCTTTCCTGAATACAGGATGGCTTCAGGGTTCTGTAGGACCGACATGGAAAAGGGAGGCGTTTGTATTCTTGTCAGGAACTCTTAATCCTATCAGGAAATTCCTGTGGATTTGTTTTGCACAGAGAGACTTTGCGAACTGTCTGCTATCAGGTTGACCAAAAATGATGGAGACTTGTTGATTATTGTTGTATACATACCACCCAAGATGAAAGTTGAGGACATTTCAGTATTTTTTGCATCTATCTCTGAGTGCCTTGGGACAGTTATAAAACACAATACTCAAATAGTTTAGCTGGGGATTTTAATATTGACATGTTAAGTGACTCTTAACCTGTTCTAGACCTTTATAACTTAATTGCCTCTTTTGATTTCCAAAGTTGCATTTTATATACCACGAGAGGGTTTTCTTGCTCAAAATCTCTGATTGATAACATTTTTACCAATATTTCAAAGACAGAGTTTAATTCCTCAGTGGTGAAGACTGGAGTCTCCGATCATCATGCTCAACTGGCACACATATCATTACTCTCCTTGATCAAATCAGGTATTCCTAAATACGTGCTTAAGGTAGTTTTTTCATGATGACATACTTATTTTCAAGTTGCTTTTAACACGTGAGTTTTGGAATGAAATGACGAAGCGGTTGATATGGATGAGAAATACAACGTTTTCTTCTCTTCCTTGTGTTGCCTTCTTGATTGGAGGTTTCCTCTAAAAAAGAAGATACTGTCGAAGCGGACGTATTCTTAAAAGTTCCAGCTCAACAAAAGTCAAATAAATTTACATAATTACCTATTGTTTTCTATGACCTTTCCAAAGACCTTGATTCCAAACACCATCTAAAACGATCTTATCTTGAACTCCGAAAACAATTTAAATCTTGCATTCTGTCTTCAAAAGCACAAAAAGTTCTGAACCACCTTAATTCCTCCAAAAATAAGATCAAGGGGGTATGGGAGGTGTATAATGACTTGAGACCTGAACATTCTTGCAAACCATATAAACAATAATGTGTTAAAAATTATCTCAACAAATCGATCATCGATGACAAATGGTTGCCGATCATTTCAACACTTTCTTTGCCGATACTGGCAACCGATTAGGTATCAATAAATCTACACCACCTTCCATTACTACAAATCGGGCAACTCATTCTATCTTTATATCGCCTGCTACAGAGGAGGAAGTAGTAAAAGTAATAGCGTCTTTATTTTCAAACTGTTCTTCTGGTGTTGATGGAGTTTCATCAATATGTTGAAATAATGCGCAAAAGAATTTGCTTCTTCTCTGACACACCTAGTTAATTCTTCGTTCCCCTCTGGTTTCCCCCCTTTTCTTTAAAACAGACAATTATAACACCTATTCATAAAACTGGTGATCAAAGTGACTGTGTAAACTACATACCTATTTCCATTCTGTCATCTTCTCTAAAATGTTGGAGAAACTCATGCTCAACCGTCTTCTGCCCTATTTATCAACAAATAAGATTTTAATTCCAGCACAGTTTGGTTTCAGACCAGGCCTGCCAACTGTTGATGCCGTGTACAACTTTATATCACAAGTTGTCATGAATTTGGACAGTAGAAATCGTACTATTGGACTTTTCTTCAAACTGAGCTGAGCTTTTGACTTGGTCAACCATAAACTTCTTCTGGGAAAATTGGAGACCCGGGCATTAGGGGTGTTGCCCTCGAATGATTCTGTTCTTTTCTTGTAGGTCACCACCAGATTGTTAAGATTCTATATTTGAATAATTTTGGATTCATGAGAAGTCATTATCAGAACGGAAACCAATTCTTACTGGGGTCCCCCAGGGGTCCATATTGGGACCAACTTTATTTTTTATTTTTATTAATGACATCCCTATCAGTGTGAATCATGCCAACTTATGTCTATATGTGGGTGGCCCCTCTTTATTAGTATCTAATCAAGATCGTTCAGCAGCAGAAATAGATGCTCTTTTAAATGGTACCGCTTTGTTGCAGTGGTTTACAAGTAATTAACTTGTTGCCAATGCACAGAAGACTAATGTCGTTAGATTCCATATCCGTTATTTTAACTTCAACCTAGATCACAATTTCATTAAAGGTGACTCAGAGATAACGCCGAGTTCAGATGTTGGTTTCCTAGGATTGGTAATTGACAGCAAGCTTGTTTTCTCAAGCCACATTTCCTTGGTGTCTAGCAGAATTAGCAAGGGGCTATTCATTCTACGAAGACTAGCTTGCTTTACAGATAGGCGGGTCCTGTTAACAGCGAATCCGTGACACAGGAGCGCCTCTTACCTGGCTGAGGGGTTATTATAAATAATTTTCGCTTGGGGTGCGACTCAAGAGCGCCTCCCCGCCCCCTTCCGGAGGTGCTCCTGTATCGCACCTAAAACTACCTGTGCTCGGCACTCTACCTGCTATCGAGCTCAGCTCGCGGGGCCTCCTAAATACCTACCAACCAAATATCACAACGGCTACTATCATACTGACTTTGTTTTAAGTGCACTGCATATTTTGTAGGAGTAAGTGTAACATTGATTCTGTAGTTGAAATGTCCTAGTAAGGGGTTATCCTAAAAGACCAATCAAATCTATTATTCATGTGTTCTTAATCATGTTTCATTTTATTTGAATTAATAAGTGGTTAAACTATTGCAGACTTGTTTTAAAACAAGTTTGTAATCCTTCAGATAAAAGACATCCACGCTTGTTTATGCACACCAACTAATTTGGTCTTCGGATGTGGATTCCGTCACGTTTGCTACATCAACTCCCGAAGACTAAGATAATGATGTATTTATAGTCATCGTTTTTGAAAAATTATAAATTGATATTATTTATTTTTATGCAAAAGGAACACGCCGACACTCTTCCTTTGCCCATTACTTGTCCCTTTAACCCATGAGTTTTAATTATGAAATATTAACCATAGTTTATGCAAATTCGTAAAAGCCAAGCAGTGATTTTTAAAATTTGTATTAATTTTATTACTCGGCAATTTATTTTAGAGAAAAGGAAGAGTTACAAAAAAAGGTCAATAACCACAAATAGTCTTGTAAATAACGAATAAGTATTTCTTATTTTTAAAACATAATAATATGTATAACATTCTAAAATAATAAATATACATTTAAATTTAAACTAAATAATTTGGGTGACACTGACTAATATTTACACTCAATCCGTAGGCTACAATATCCTAAAACAAACAAAATATGGAATTTTAAAAAAAATTCTGTTTTACTTGCTTAATATTTACAACTATTTAAAAAAAAAAACTTAAACTCAAACAAACAAGAGTATTTACATTTAATCTGTAGGCTACAGTATTCTTAAACAAACAAAATATGGACATTCAAACGAAACATGCTATTTTACTTACTTAATATTTACAACAATCTAAAATGTAAAAACAATCCTTAAACACAAACAAAAAATACTATTTACACTCAATCTGTCGGTTACAATATTCTAAAACAAACAAAATACGCAAATTCAAACGAGACATGCTATTTTACTTATTTACTACAAACGCCTTTTGATAATTTACGTTATCTAAAATACTTCAAAGATTTGAAATATTTGGTTGACATCTGCTTGTTGGTTGGTACGAGAATAATGTATTGGGTGTGTTTCAATGATGACTGAATACTATTTAAATTAATTTTATAAGAACAATATCTGTTAAAGGTATTATTCGTTTTATAACAAAACTGAAAATATATATCGCAAACAGATGTTCTATCAACTTATTAATTAGTTTAAGTGCATCTTTATACATTATTGACGGTTCAACCTGCTGAGTCTTTATTTAATAGAAAAGACTATGAAAAAGGTACTTGGGAATTCGTCAAACGACAACCAATCCACGATTTTACGTCTTATACAATACACCTTTTCTACGACTTAGAAGCGTGTCAATGAATCGGACTATAGCAGCTGATTTTAATATAGCTTATATTTACAATTGCAATGCCAGACGGCTTTTTATTTTTTAAGGAGTTTGTAGTGTAAAATTTGTGAACAAAATCGGAAATCGAATCCGGATCTTAGGTAAATAATATGTATGCTTATTTTAATAAATATATGTATCTCCTACACTTAGATTACTCTCAAATTAAACACAATCTCATCATCCCATCAAGAAGCCCTAGTTTTTGAACCCTTGTCAAACCCTTATCACACTGGACCCGCGAGGGTACGACAGTGGAGCGCCTGACCGTGAGGCGCTCCACTGTCGCTCGCCCGTTATCAGCGTACATGGGTGTATATACTCTCTCTTGTCTTTTGCGGTGGCAATCTGGGGAGCTCAAAATTTAAGTAATCTAAACATTTTTAGATTACAAAAGAAAGCCTTACGCATCATTTGTGGTCTCTCTGTTAGGGAATCCTGTAGAAACATCTTCCGCATGAACAATCTGTTAACATTCCCATTGATCTATGTTTTATAATTAGTCACCCTTTTAAAAAGAAATGTTCATCTGTTTACTAACTCTGAATTATATAAAATACACTCTTACTCACTCACGAAATTATGACTATTTAGATATTCCACGTCACTAATCATCTTTTTTCCAGAAACATGTCCAGTTTAATTGCATTAAACTGTACAATGCTCTGCCTCCGTATTTAAAGTCAATTGACGATTTAAAGAAATTAAAAAAAACCTTAAAAGTATTCTTGATGTAGGTTGAATACTATTGCATCCGAGATTTTTTATGTAAATGACTTGATTTGTTCCTTGTATGCATTGTATTACTTAGACTAACACTTGTTGTATAAACTATGTTTTGTTGACTATTAAATATGACAATGTTTGTTTTTTGGTGAGTAAAAATCTGAATCTGATAGATAAGGTCAGATTCAGTTACTTGAAGATACAGTTAGACTTCAAGCACCTGGTCCAAGTTGAGGACAACTCCACATATACTGCTATAAGAACTAACTTTATTCTACGCATTGGTTTAAAATAAAATCTTATAATGGAACTGAATTACATTTACAAACAATCTAAAATAATTTGTATTAATCTTGGGTTGATCTAAAATAAAATTGAATAATTTTCATTCGTCTAGGTTTAATTAATCATTTGTTGATAACGGAAGGTTCGACTAAACGTATAGAATCTAGATGAAGTATGAGCTAGTATTAAATATTTTTTTGGGCTATCTAATTGCTTGTTGTTCATAGAGTAAAAAAAGGAAACATTAAAAGTGATGAAGCACGAAGTGAATGTACATCTTCTAAAAACCTTTGTTATATAATTTATCAACAAATGATTTTCAAAAAATTATTTAAAAAATCATTTGTAGGGTTTCAATTTTATTTTGAACTATGATAACATATCTTAATACAAAGTTGTGTTAAAATTTCCTAGAATAATTAATGGTTACTGAATAGTTTAAAAATGTAATCATTCAGAAAACCTCAGGGCCAGAAGAATAAGTCTTTACTTGTATCAAAGTTAAATTAACTCGTTTGACCTTTTTTAATATTCCATTTCGAAATCATGTTTCAAAATTTATATTCGAATATATATATATATATATATATATATATATATATATATATATATATATATATATATATATATATATCCATTAGTGCGAATACTGTTTAGATTATAGTAACTTTGACAATATTCCTACAGTGTGTTTCTCGATTCATTTACATGATGAGTTGGACAAATGATACAAAAACCTTTACAATCTATGTAAGGTTGACCATTCTTATCAAGATGTATTGTTGAACTGTTTCATGTATTTTTATATGCATTTCATGTTCTGCCTACACCTTACATAGTATGAATTATTCCAGAGGAATATTTGTTCACACAGTTATAAGTGAATACAAAAACGTCACCCCCCACCCCTCGTGTCTTAGTACAGTGTTAGTTTAGTTTGTAGAACGTATGAATAACTTTAAATTAAATGAATACAAGAGATAAATATGAAGTTGTAAATATTTATGTTACTTAAGCTTAATAAATATACAGTGTGAATTATTTTTTATATGAATGAAATTTTATTCATCCTTTGTTTTAATTCAATTTTACCTTTAACTGATAACTAAAAAAAATCAAATGAAAAGTCATTGCAAATGCATTTATTAACTTCTTTCGGCTAATAATATTAAATATCGTTTTCATAAGTATGTTGCTGTTTAAATGAGCTGAGTGATTCATTACAACTATTATTAAGATGTTGATGCCTTTTGTTGTATTTTTCTATGTGAGCTAAGATTTAATCTTTTTTCTATACTATCACAGTTAATGTGGAAAAACTTAACTTTTAACTTTAACTTTTAATATGATTTTTTAACCATTATATTTCAATAGTTTTATAAAATATTACAAATAATAACTTTCTGTGTTACAAATGATTAATACAAATTGAAAGTGCACTTGACTTTCCTTAATTAATGTGGATTCAAACTAATATAAACTTAATGATTTTAAAAGGATTGTTTTTGAATGAACAATATTCATAGTTAAAATTTACTTAGGATTGTCAGGTACACATTACAAACAACCTGTTGGAAAGGGCGCCATTAGCTTTCAGCGTAAATGCTGTGGGGAAATCTTCTGGCCAGGCCCCAAGATACTTCGCTGGCAGCCTTCACTCCCTTTTACCAATTGTTCTGAGATTAATTTTCCAATGCAAATACGGTTCTGTTTCTTACGCTTAAGCATATATTACCTGTCTCTATGTATGTATACATGTAAGTAAAGACAGTCTTCACATAAATGAAACAGTATATAAACGCTTGTTTACTTGGTTAGTTATTGAAGTTAATAAAGTAATTTATTTCTGATAAAATACAATGGAGTCATAATAACCCATTAATAAATCTTCTGTACCTTTGCTACTTTTATTTATTTAGTTTCATTAATATTTGCATTTTTAACTATCCATTGTTCACACTAACCATAACTATGGTCCGAATAAAATAACATTGGTACTGGCGGAACAGCCACGCGCCTCTGGTCTGAAATGACAAAACTCTGAGTTTTAATTTGCTGCAAAACTTAAAATAAGTAAGCAATAGTTTTAAAACTAATTGTACAGTGTCCACCATGTTAAATACTTTAAGAAAAAATTATACTGGAGATTTCGCCTAAACAAATTTGCTTTTTATAGTGATATTTATGTTTCAGAACCCGTTTTTATGAGTGAAATTGCGCGTGAGTCGTCTCGGTCATTCAGCTTGACGTCAATAGATAGCTTTTAAGATCCAAACGGATCAGAGATGCAAGTGTTAGAGATTAGTATTTCTTTAATAATTGAATGATTGTTTATTTTAAGTTGGGACCGTCATCACTGTCACTACTACAAACCATCACACAATTGTTTATTAAAGACACATCAGTACAATGTATAAGATTTATGTGCGTAAACTAACTTAGTACATGCCAGCTTGGTTACCTCCCTGAGACCAAGTGGATTCACTTAACCGGTTTTCATTCAATTTAACTGCTTCAGAAAATATTGGCTATTGGATAATGGAATCTTACCAAGTTTTATATTCTTTATAATATCATATAATACAACAATATGGCATCATTTTCTGATAAAAACGTAGACTATATAGGCTCATTTCAGCATGACTATTTATGTTCGAGTTTTAATGCGTTTTAGAGTAGTTATGAACTTGAAAAAAGTAATTTCTGTCTAATATTTTACTTCAGAAGTTCTTTAATATAATATATTAATCTTTATTAAGTTGTCACAGCTTACTAGCTGCCGCAAAGTTAGTTTATGACAAGTGTTGACGAAGCAGTGGAAAATGTCTTCCAACTTTGGAGAAACTTGCAGTCACCCACTCTACCCAAGTTGTTCTTTTGGTGCACATTATTGGATAATAGTTAACTAGTACAAACTCATAATGATTTAAACCCATCCTACAAAGCATTTGTATTTTCAGGGTGTTATTTATTCTCTTTTTGAACTTCTCACATCAATTATAAACTAATAAATTACTAATATAATTAGAAAAGCATTAATATTTGTATAAGCTGTTCTTTGAACAGATCCAACAAAATGCAGGCTTTACAACAAATGTTGATATAATACATTAGGTTTATAATACTCCTTAAAAGGATTTAGTAATTCACGTAAATATTTATTAAATCAATGCTACAAGTTTGTCATTGTTATTGTACTAGTGATAGTTGAATCACAAGGGCCAGAATCTGTAATTGAACCATCTATGATATTTGAGATGGGAACCTATTGCAAAGAAGCCTAATGCAACAGTCATCGAGTAAGTTTCACAACAATGTGAAACAAAAATGGAAGTGAGTAAGGATGTATATCATTATAATACTTATATAACTATACTACTTTCAAGACACACTATCACAGGACAATGGCAAGTGAGTTTCACAACAATGTGAAACAACAATGGAAGTGAGTAAGGAAGTATATCATTATAATTGGTCGGTAGCGTAGTCGGTTCAATTCCAGCTTTATGTGCTAAAGGTTGTCAGTTCGATCCCAATCAGAGTCAATACATTTTGAGAAGGATCAGCTGATAATCACCGGCTGTTCATTTGTCATTGGGCTATTAAATTAATGACACTTTCTAAGGAATAGTCGGCCTTAGTTTGTAACAATGACTACATTCGCTCATCTACACTCATCACACTCATTCGAAATCCATATTCGCCCATACCTTGACGTTTGGCGTCTTATGAATAAATAAAAAAAATTGGGTGTGCGTCGGACCACACGGTGGAAGTTATACTTCTTTGGCCATTCTCATACACCCACTCACAAAAAAAGAAAGGTATTTTTGGATTGTAATTATGGTATATAAAAACCAACAAACCAAAATAACTTAAAAAATAAGATATGCATTATATTTAGGGCAAATTGCCTAGAAGAATTAATGAAAGTCCAAATAGACCTATAATTGAGGCCGGTTAACTATAAATAATTGATATAACCCAAGAAACAAATCATTGAAACGCCATCAATACTTCACCAAAATAATTTAAAATATATCAAAATATTATTCAAAAACCACCAAAAACTCAGACATAAATCAAAACTCAAACTATCAAAACACTGAGGCACATGACACATCAACGAATATAAGAAACCTACTGATGCTATCCGGCAACCACAATCATATACACAGGTCTGGACATGGGCAGTGGAGGGGGTAAATCTTATTGAAGCCGGGATTAGTAATTCCTAGCTTAGCCACCAGCGGCGCTGCAAGACAGTAGTGACGTCGAAATGAATCAGTGTATGTATATATTGTGGATTCGGTGACCCTACTGTCTTGCAGCGCTATCGGTGTTGAAACTTGGTACTGTTAATTCCGGCTTCAAAAGAATCTGGGATTTTTTTTTAAAAAAAAGCATACAAAAAACGTACAATCGATTAATCGATAGTTCTTAAAAATTTGTTCTTACTTTTCAGCGTGACGCGATTTCTCGACCAACATCCCATCCCAAAGTATCTAACGGGTGCAAAGAAGTATAACTTCAAAAATAAAAAAATAAATAAATATAATACTTAATAACTATACTACTTTCAAGACACACAATCACAGGACAATGGCAAGTCATTGTAAAACTAAGATATATATAATAAGTCCTTTACCAACTCACCGAAGAAGACTGAAACAACTGTAAAGCCTAACCACAAATACAAAATGATGATTACAATAAAAAAAAAAAAAAATTATTACTATCGTGTGGTTAACAAGGCATTTCATAGTTTAAACATTCAAAATATATACTGATAAATTTTTAAGGTTTTCCTTAAAACCGTACAGTACAATAGGGTTTAACTAATATAAAATAACTCATAAAAGGTAATATTATGGATGGTAAATAAACACGAAGAGTAAAGTTTTATTTAGTTGTGATATGACGAATATTTCACGCCAGAAACTCATATTGTTCTATCAGACAATGCCCGGATGGAAACATGGATTGAAACAAAACAGCTGATCTGAGCTATAAATAATCGGGAAGGTATTATGGAAATATATCTCTGTAAACAGCTTGATACGAGGAGATTGTGTAAGTTACTGGCATTAAAAAATATTCGATAATTGATAAACACTTTGTAAAAAGGTAATTTAAAATCTAACAAGTCGTATGTCTATTTCTAACTAAACAATGTTTCTATTTGCATCTGTAACTCTCGGTTGGGAAAGTTGTGTTTGAGGGAGGATGGATTGGTCGAAAATATTGTGTATGAAAGAAGGTCGTTTGGTCAGGAACATTGAGTATGAGAGAAGGTCGATTGGTTGGGAACATTGTGTATGAAAGAAGGTGGGTTGGTCGGAAACGTTGTGTACGAGGAATATTGGGTTGGTCGGGAACGTGGTGTACGAGGGATGTTGGATTGGTTGAGAATGTTATGTACGAGGAATGTTGGGTTGGTTGGGAACCTTGTGTATGTATGACAGAAGGTGGGTTGGTCGGGAACGTTGTGTACGAGGAATATTAGGTTGGTCGGGGACATTTGGTGTGAGGAATGTTGGGTTGGTTAGAAACGTGATGTATGACTGAAAGTGGGTTGATCTGGAATGTTGAGTACGAGAAATGTTGTTTTTTTTTACGATTTGGAGGGTGGGCTTCAAACCTGGTAATGGCCCCAAAGCCAAAATGTTTACTGTGCGCCCTCCTTTACAGTACTTCAAACCTCATCCAATCCAAGGTCCTTAGAGAACTTTGAGATTGCCTTGATGAGGTTTTTCTGTGCTACACCTTGGCCACGTTCTAAATCGCCGCCCAAGGTGAGAGCCCGCTTCCTAGCTAGGGCCGGGCAGTGAAAGAGGATGTGCCGTCCAGATCCCTCCTCCTCCCCACATTTCCTACACAAGAGAATGGGGGTTGGGAACCCTATCTTGTTCATGTGTGTCCGAAACGTTCAGTGTCCAGTTATAAAACCAACCACTCTTTCAAGCCATTATGTATATGTAGTGTAAACCTTTCAAGAAAAGAAATGCATTCTTATTCATTTTTCCGGCTGGAAGTATGTCTATTTCATTGGCCGTATGGTCAGTGGTGGGTCAGGCTGTAAGGGATGGTGGATCATCCCTTATCATGATCAGCTTATCATGCAACACAGAGATGGAAGGTCTCTACTTCAATAAAACTGTTAATCAAATTCAATAACTAACTGTAAAAACACAGTTTAAACAGAACTTTTAACGTGAAAGCTTTTGTCGTTGAGTTGTGTTGATGTGCATATAACTGATTCTATGAAACAACTTTCAGTAGTTAAAACAACACAGCTCATAAAATACAGTCGTAGCTGAACTGAATATGCACATGAAAAACTGTACGATGAGCGTTTTTTACCTGTGCTCATTCACATAAATAACGGAAAAGTGTTTTCAGCTGGGTGGAATTGGCGTCGTTTCTGGCAAATACTGGAGCCAATATTTGGGAGGATAGCCAATTGTTATTGGCAGAATGAGAAACATACCCCATCGAGATTTTAATTCCACAAACACTGTATGTTGATAAGTAACTGTTGGATTGAACTAATTTTTTGACTAATTTCAATTTCTAATTGATAGTTCATTTACTTACATCTTTAAAATAATAATTTAATATAGCATTTTAAAAATATAGGTACTCTCATCAGAAACGCAACATGTCTAAATTTGTAAACGGATATGACATACACAAGTAAATATGATAACTTACACATGGGATATGACATACACACTCCATCAGAATAAATATGATACACATGTGATATGACATACACACATCCATCAGAGTAAATATGATACACATGTGATATGACATACACACATCCATCAGAGTGAATATTACACACATGTGGTATGACATACACACATCCATCAGAGTAAATATGATACACATGTGGTAGGGCCTATGACATACACACATCCATCAGAGTAAATATTATACACATGTGGTATGACATACACACATCCATCAGAGTAAATATTATACACATGTGATATGACATACACACGTCCATCAGAGTTAATATTATACACATGTGATATGACATACACACGTCCATCAGAGTGAATATTATACATATGTGATATGACATACACACGTCCATCAGAGTAAATATTATACACATGTGATATGACATACACACGTCCATCAGAGTAAATATTATACACATCTGATATGACATACACACGTCCATCAGAGTAAATATTATACACATGTGATATGACATACACACGTCCATCAGAGTGAATATTATACACATGTGATATGACATACACACGTCCATCAGAGTAAACTTATTTAATTTAGCGACTTACACTTCACTCAAAATGTGGTGTCATACGTTTCTCGAGGCTTCAATCTCCTTCAATTCGTAAATGGTTTTGTGCTTTGTAGGGTTTGTTTATAATTTTGGGTCATTTCATTCCATTTTTGTTTAAAATGATAGGTGATGCCATGACATATGACAACACAAACATTAGCTACCATAATTTAAACAAATCCAAAACATTAAGAACATATTTTAAATATATAAAATCCTTTTAGAGCCAATGTGTAAGTTTTCTGTCCTTATTGACGTGCTGTCCACTATTACTAGAAATATTAAAACACTAAATATTTTATATAATTTTAAGCAATGATTAGGTATCTACTAAAAGATCACAGACATCCTTATCCGTCATCGAAACAGTCTGCTCATTCTAAAAGTGTAGTCTGGAGCTATCGGACCAGTTTTATCGACTGAATTGCTGGAGAGCCGAGTCAACTGCGACAGAAATTATTCATTCATAGATACTTTAAAAAAACAAGGACCCTAACTTATACCCTTGTGGAACACCAGAGCTGGCAACTAAGATATCAGTAAGTGGCCAGAAGATATTCCAAAGACAACAAATTTCCTAAAAAATGATGGGGAAACTTATTAATGCATTACTGGAAATCCAGATAAGTGGTATCTAACTAGCCATAATGTCATGCTGCTGGACCAGCCATGGCAATATACGATGTGAAATTAGTCTCAGTCGACTGTGCAGCCATAAAACCACGTTGGTGATAAGTGGTATCTAACTAGCCATAATGTCATGCTGCTGGACCAGCCATGGCAATATACGATGTGAAATTAGTCACAGTCGACTGTGCAGCCATAAAACCACGTTGGTGATAAGTGGTATCTAACTAGCCATAATGTCAAGCTGCTGGACCAGCCATGGCAATATACGATGGGAATTAGTCACAGTCGACTGTGCAGCCATAAAACCACGTTGGTGATAAGTGGTATCTAACTAGCCATAATGTCATGCTGCTGGACCAGCCATGGCAATATACGATGTGAAATTAGTCACAGTCGACTGTGCAGCCATAAAACCACGTTGGTGATAAGTGGTATCTAACTAGCCATAATGTCATGCTGCTGGACCAGCCATGGCAATATACGATGTGAAATTAGTCACAGTCGACTGTGCAGCCATAAAACCACGTTGGTGATAAGTGGTATCTAACTAGCCATAATGTCATGCTGCTGGACCAGCCATGGCAATATACGATGTGAAATTAGTCACAGTCGACTGTGCAGCCATAAAACCACGTTGGTGATATATGCTGGTGGATTACCTAAATAAGAAGATGCAAACATATTTCAACAATATTTTAGGATAATGGAGTTGTGTCTAAGTTTGAATGAGATGACGATCCGTTTTTGTTTAATACCTACTATCTTCCAATAAGATGGAAATCTGCCGTCAGTAAACTCCAAAGAAGCACAATGATTTCACTCATACCTTTAACGATAAATCACGTTACTCGATTCTGAAGGCTGTCGTACTCAGCCTATGTCCTGGATGACAGGTAGGACAACCTCTAGGAACATGAACAGATAGTAACACACCTTCATAAGAAAACTAGTGTTTGGTAGTCTTGGACATCTGCCTTGTATCAAAATGATGATAAACAGATGCAAACTATTCATCGAACATTTACTTGGCGCCCTTTACAGCTGTATTATCAACAGTAAAAGCTGGAAAAACAGAAGAGTCCCTACGATTTCTGTTTATATACTTTCATAAATGAGCCAGCTTTGATCCTAATTTGCCTTTAACACTTCCGGAACATTCTCACATATTGTTTATCTAGGTGTCCTGTACACTCGTCCAAGTGCTAACTCGTCCAAGTACAATCGCGTCCAATGGTCTCGGGAAATTGCGGTTAGGGTTCGACCCTTATACCTGATTGAAGGGGCTCACCTAAATCGAGCCAGTCTACCTGCTCCGCATTCCAAAAACACCCAAATTGAGCCAGTGCCTTAAAGCTGACCCTCGGACCACACCTAATTTGAGCCAGCTTTCAATCCTTGAAATTACTGAAGCGGAAATTACTGTAAGTATTCTACTATTTCAGAAAAATTTCATTATAACTAACTGTATTTAGCAAGTTACCCTAAATATATGTGGTGTGCTTGTGTTATTTTGATTAATTCATGTAATTGTCACTACTATAACTAAATACGCTTGTTTCAGCCATACACTAATTTATATTTTTTAACCTAAAAATTATTTAACATTTATGGTAAATGTTGCTATGCTGTTCTAATGCTGCATTTACATTAAACCATAGACAAAAATTTTAACTTAAGAGGTGTAATTTAAAGATGAACTATTAATAATATTAATAAAATCATGCAGTAATCTTTATTATTTTATTTCACCCACCCAGTGGATTTTCCACTACCATAGTTTGGAAGTCAAATGAATCCATGATCCAACGAACCTACAAAACAAAAATGAATTCGTCTCTGATGCGATGGGAACTATGCCTTACTTATGCATATTGCTCTACTAAAGGCCATACATAAGTTACTTGATGTTATTATTTTATTGAAATATATTTCGGCTTCTAAGGCCGTTCTCCTCATATTATACCATAATATAATAGCCTACATGACAATAGGGGAAACTGTAACTTAGAGCTCAAATCAATTACTGTAGATATATATATATATATATATATATATATATATATATATATATATATATATTTACAAGATCAACTGTAAAATATATAGGCTAAATATGTTTTTGATTAACAAACGATATACATTATAATAAATGTATATCTTAATATTAAAAATACTAGCAAATAAAAATCAACAAGAGAATATTAAACATAGTAAAATAATGTAGGACAAATTTAAAATAAAGCTAGAAAGTACGCAAATTAAAGATTAAAAATTTTTTAAAATAATTAAATTTAAATTAAGTATATATAGATATATATTGCTTACCTATAAAAACACTTAGAACGAAAAATAATATATAATTCATAACATAATACTTACTTACGAAAAATGGAACAATGTAGGAACAAATTTGAAAATAAAACTAAAAACTAGGTAAAAAATGATTACAAAATTGTTCAAATTACGTCAGGTTGACGTCAGGATTAATTGTATAGGTCTATAAATTTAATCATGATATGTGCAAACATTAAACTGTCCTGTGCGTGTTTCCTGTTTAATTTTAGGTTATTTGGAGCACAATAACAGATAGAATGCTGTTATTTATGTTTTCTTTAAATTCTACTCGAAATTATAAGAAATAAAAGTCCAAACTCGACCGACCCGCTTTCTATTAGACTATTAAAGTGTTAAATTGACCAACAGATTTTAAAATGTATTTTAGCGGGATTCAGACAAACTATATATTCTATAGTGCTATTTAAACAAAAATAAAAATACCCTTTATACTTGTATATTATATTACAAAAATAAATAATTATTACAGTCATGATAAAAATAACCAATACAACTTTTATAACATAAAATTAGTGCGATAAAGTCCATTGTTAGCACCAGCCAAGTCTACGTGCCCACTTCAGTCAAAGGTGGGCCTGCCGTGTAAGCTCGCACTCAACATACACGACAGGGAATCATAATTGTTGGCAATAATAGTTACATATTATTTTATGTAAATAAGTATACGTTTATTTAATGTAAAGTATGTTTCATCCTATGTTTGTATATACTTATATTTTTTTAAAGTTAGTTAGAAGAAGTATTTGAAGAAGAAGAAGACGTGGACAATCCTTCATATGCCCCAGGAACCTATAAAAAATGTATATTTCTAATAACGTTTCTTTTTCAATTGGAATTATCTGTAGTTTGTGTTATACTCTACTTATTACAGTTGCAGATCTAAAATATTTTGCACACATGCATAGCCATAATATATCTAATACACATGATATTTATAACAAGTATTTTAAAAATATGTTCAATAGCGTCGATGGAAAAAATACTTTTCGATAATTCTTTTTAAAATGTGGTAAACATTTTTTAAACGTCATAAAGCAGGCCTAGTAGCCAAGTAACTTAGTACAAAAAGCCATTAGTCTAAATTTGTATCGTAGACCAATAAATTAGAATAGACCTTAATTTAATATACTCAATGAATTATTTACTCACAAAGTTCTAGCTTTGCTAAAATTACGTAGATCTGGTACCTCTGGCATCCTACGCTATCAGTATTCTGAACTTAACTTAGTTTTTACTTTTATAACTGCAAATCTAAAGCACTTACTGTTAAGTTTTTTTTTATAGAACAGTCTGTAAATTGCTATATTATCAGTAAAAATGTTTTAACATAAGCTCTCTTAAACCATAAAAATTCAACATAAATATAAATACCTGGAAGACAAAATAATAATATTTTATATAAACTATTAACAAAAATAACTACATTCCTATGACCTATCATGATGAAGTTAATAAATCTTTACTTAATATATTTTCCAAACAAGGATATAACTCACATATAACACAACGAACAGAATCGAAAATATACTAGAACATAATTATTCTACAAATAATGAAAACAAATACAATAATCCTGAAATATATAAAATTACATATTAAAACTGTCTTAAATATTACATTGGCCAAATAGGAAGAAGAGGTATTAGTAAAATATTTAAGGAACATATACCATCACTTTTCCAGCACATGGTCACGAAACACAACACCACTTCACCAGACTTGTACTCTCTTTTCTTCGTATACCAGTAGCCCATATACAACAAGCTTTGTTGCTCCCTTTGCGTTGATAAGAATTCCATTATTTATCTTGTCAAGTTAGTAACAAGAGGAATTATAACCTTGGCTGACCTCACTCCACCTAAACAATATAACTATCCATTTGTAGCCTTTTTAGTAAGCAGCAACAGCCAGGGGAGTTCAAGTTAGTAACAAGAGGAATTAGCACCTTGACTCACTCCACGTAAACAATATAACTATCCATTTGTAGCCTTTTTAGTAAACAACAACAGCCAGGGGAGTTCAAGTTAGTAACAAGAGGAACTAGCACCTTGACTGATCTCACACCACCTAAACAATATAACTATCGATTTGTAGCCTTTTTTGTAAGCAGCAATGGCCAGGGGAGTTCATGTTAGTAACATGAGGAATTATAACCTTGGCTGACCTCACTCCACCTAAACAATATAACTATCCATTTGTAGCCTTTTTAGTAAGCAGCAACAGCCAGGAGAGTGCAAGTTAGTGACAAGAGGAATTATAACCTTGACTGACCTCACTCCACCAAAACAATATAACTATCCATTTGTAGCCTTTTTAGTAAACAGCAACAGCCAGGGGAGTTCAAGTTAGTAACAAGAGGAATTATAACCTTGGCTGACCTCACTCCACCTAAACAATATAACTATCCATTTGTAGCCTTTTTAGTAAGCAGCAACAGCCAGGGGAGTTCAAGTTAGTAACAAGAGGAATTATAACCTTGGCTGACCACACTCCACCTAAACAATATAACTATCGATTTGTAGCCTTTTTTGTAAGCAGCAATGGCCAGGGGAGTTCAAGTTAGTAACAAGAGGAACTAGCACCTTGACTGACCTCACTCCACCTAAACAATATAACTATCCATTTGTAGCCTTTTTAGTAAACAGCAACAGCCAGGGGAGTTCAAGTTAGTAACAAGAGGAATTATAACCTTGGCTGACCACACTCCACCTAAACAATATAACTATTCATTTCTAGCCTTTTTAGTAAACAGCAACAGCCAGGGGAGTTCAAGTTAGTAACAAGAGGAATTATAACCTTGACTGACCTCACTCCACCAAAACAATATAACTATCCATTTGTAGCCTTTTTAGTAAACAGCAACAGCCAGGGGAGTTCAAGTTAGTAACAAGAGGAATTATAACCTTGGCTGACCACACTCCACCTAAACAATATAACTATTCATTTCTAGCCTTTTTAGTAAGCAGCAACAGCCAGGAGAGTGCAAGTTAGTGACAAGAGGAATTATAACCTTGACTGACCTCACTCCACCAAAACAATATAACTATCCATTTGTAGCCTTTTTAGTAAGCAGCAACAGCAAGGGGAGTTCAAGTTAGTAACAAGAGGAATTAGCACCTCGACTGACCTCACTCCATCTAAACAATATAATTATCCATTTGTAGCCTTTTTAGTAAGCAGCAACAGCCAGGGGAGTTCAAGTTAGTAACAAGAGGAATTATAACCTTGGCTGACCTCACTCCACCTAAACAATATAACTATCCATTTGTAGCCTTTTTAGTAAGCAGCAACAGCCAGGGGAGTTCAAGTTAGTAACAAGAGGAATTATAACCTTGGCTGACCTCACCACCTAAACAATATAACTATCGATTTGTAGCCTTTTTAGTAAGCAGCAACAGCCAGGGGAGTTCAAGTTAGTAACAAGAGGAATTATAACCTTGGCTGACCTCACTCCACCTAAACAATATAACTATCCATTTGTAGCCTTTTTAGTAAGCAGCAACAGCCAGGGGAGTTCAAGTTAGTAACAAGAGGAATTATAACCTTGGCTGACCTCACTCCACCTAAACAATATAACTATCGATTTGTAGCCTTTTTAGTAAGCAGCAACAGCCAGCGGAGTTCAAGTTAGTAACAAGAGGAACTAGCACTTTGACTGATCTCACACCACCTAAACAATATAACTATCCATTTGTAGCCTTTTTAGTAAGCAGAAACAGCCAGCGGAGTTCAAGTTAGTAACAAGATGAACTAGCACTTTGACTGATCTCACTCCACCTAAACAATATAACTATCCATTTGTAGCCTTTTTAGTAAGCAGAAACAGCCAGCGGAGTTCAAGTTAGTAACAAGAGGAACTAGCACTTTGACTGATCTCACACCACCTAAACAATATAACTATCCATTTGTAGTTTTTTAGTAAGCAGCAACAGCCAGGGGAGTTCAAGTTAGTAACACAAGGAATTATCACCTTGACTGACCTCACTCCATCTAAACAATATAACTATCCATTTGTAGCCTTTTTAGTAAGCAGCAACAGCCAGGGGAGTTCAAGTTAGTAACAAGAGGAATTATAACCTTGGCTGACCACACTCCACCTAAACAATATAACTATCGATTTGTAGCCTTTTTAGTAAGCAGCAACAGCCAGCGGAGTTCAAGTTAGTAACAAGAGGAACTAGCACTTTGACTGATCTCACACCACCAAAACAATATAACTATCCATTTATAGCCTTTTTAGTAAGCAGAAAAAGCCAGCGGAGTTCAAGTTAGTAACAAGATGAACTAGCACTTTGACTGATCTCACACCACCTAAACAATATAAATATCCATTTGTAGCCTTTTTAGTAAGCAGAAACAGCCAGCGGAGTTCAAGTTAGTAACAAGAGGAACTAGCACTTTGACTGATCTCACTCCACCTAAACAATATAACTATCGATTTGTAGCCTTTTTAGTAAGCAGCAACAGCCAGCGGAGTTCAAGTTAGTAACAAGAGGAACTAGCACTTTGACTGATCTCACACCACCTAAACAATATAACTATCCATTTGTAGCCTTTTTAGTAAGCAGAAAGAGCCAGGGGAGTTCAAGTTAGTAACAAGAGGAACTAGCACCTTGACTGACCTCACTCCACCTAAACAATATTACCATCCATTTGTAGCCTTTTTAGTAAGCAGCAACAGCCAGGGGAGTTCAAGTTAGTAACAAGAGGAATTAGCACCTTGACTCACTCCACGTAAACAATATAACTATCCATTAGTAGCCTTTTTAGTAAACAAAAACTGCTAGGGGAATTCAAGTTAGTAACAAGAGGAATTATCACCTTGACTGACCTCACTCCACGTAAACAATATAACTATCCATTTGTAGCCTTTTTAGTAAACAACAACAGCCTGGGTTGTTCAAGTTAGTAACAAGAGGAATTAGCACCTTGGCTGACCTAACTCCACCTAAACAATATAACTATCCATTTGTAGCCTTTAGTAAGCAGCAACAGCCGGGGGAGTTCAAGTTAGTAATTAGCACCTTGACTGACCTAACAAAGTTAGTAACAAGAGGACTTAGCACCTTGACTGACCTCACTCCACCTAAACAATATTACTATCCATTTGTAGCCTTTAGTAAGCAGCAACAGCCAGGGGAGTTCAAGTTAGTAATTAGCACCTTGACTGACCTAACAAAGTTAGTAACAAGAGGACTTAGCACCTTGACTGACCTCACTCCACCTAAACAATACAACTACTCATTTGTAGCCATTTTAGTAAGCAGCAACAGCAATTTGTACAAGCAGTTTCTATTTATCTCTCTAGCTCAAGGCTAATTGAGAGAAAAACTATAATTTTTTTACAAATATGGTGTTACAATTACATGTAAAACATATTTTTATACATATATATTATAGCTATTTTTTTGGAACTTCCTTAAAACAAAAACAATACAACAATAAATTAGATAACAATAATTATAATCATTTTAATTAAATAACAAAACAAACAATGGGATAAATGTAACATTGGACTATAATATATAAAACAAAACAACTCAATAAAAGTTAGTAACAAGAGGGATTAGCACCTTGACTGACCTCACTCCACCTAAACACTATTACTATCCATTTGTAGCCTTTTTTGTAAGCAGCAACAGCCAGGGGAGTTCAAGTTAGTAACAAGAGGAATTAGCACCTCGACTGACCTCACTCCATCTAAACAATATAACTCTCCATTTGTAGCCTTTTTAGTAAGCAGCAACAGCCAGGGGAGTTCAAGTTAGTAATAAGATGAATTATAACCTTGGCTGACCTCACTCCACCTAAACAATATAACTATATATTTGTAGCCTTTTTAGTAAGGAGCAACAGCCAGGGGAGTTCAAGTTAGTAACAAGAGGAACTAGCACCTTGACTGACCTCACTCCACCTAAACAATATAACTATCCATTTGTAGCCTTTTTAGTAAGCAGCAACAGTCAGGGGAGTTCAAGTTAGTAACAAGAGGAATTATAACCTTGACTGACCTCACTCCACCTAAACAATATAACTATCCATTTGTAGCCTTTTTAGTAAGCAGCAACAGCCAGGGGAGTGCAGGTTAGTGACAAGAGGAATTATAACCTTGACTGACCTCACTCCACCTAAACAATATAACTATCCATTTGTAGCCTTTTTTGTAAGCAGCAACAGCCAGGGGAGTTCAAGTTAGTAACAAGAGGAATTAGCACCTCGTCTGACCTCACTCCATCTAAACAATATAACTATCCATTTGTAGCCTTTTTAGTAAGCAGCAACAGCCAGGGGAGTTCAAGTTAGTAACAAGAAGAATTATAACCTTGGCTGACCTCATTCCACCTAAACAATATAACTATCCATTTGTAGCCTTTTTAGTAAGCAGCAACAGCTAGCGGAGTTCAAGTTGGTAACAAGAGGAACTAGCACCTTGACTGATCTCACACCACCTAAACAATATAACTATCCATTTGTAGCCTTTTTAGTAAGCAGAAACAGCCAGGGGAGTTCAAGTTAGTAACAAGAGGAACTAGCACATTGACTGATCTCACACCACCTAAACAATATAACTATCCATTTGTAGCCTTTTTAGTAAGCAGAAACAGCCAGGGGAGTTCAAGTTAGTAACAAGAAGAATTATAACCTTGGCTGACCTCATTCCACCTAAACAATATAACTATCCATTTGTAGCCTTTTTAGTAAGCAGCAACAGCCAGCGGAGTTCAAGTTAGTAACAAGAGGAACTAGCACATTGACTGATCTCACACCACCTAAACAATATAACTATCCATTTGTAGCCTTTTTAGTAAGCAGAAACAGCCAGGGGAGTTCAAGTTAGTAACAAGAGGAACTAGCACCTTGACTGACCTCACTCCACCTAAACAATATAACCATCCATTTGTAGCCTTTTTAGTAAGCAGCAACAGCCAGGGGAGTTCAAGTTAGTAACAAGAGGAATTAGCACCTTGACTCACTCCACGTAAACAATATAACTATCCATTTGTAGCCTTTTTAGTAAACAACAACAGCTAGGGGAGTTCAAGTTAGTAACAAGAGGAATTATCACCTTGACTGACCTCACTCCACGTAAACAATATAACTATCCATTTGTAGCCTTTTTAGTAAACAACAACAGCCTGGGTTGTTCAAGTTAGTAACAAGAGGAATTAGCACCTTGGCTGACCTCACTCCACCTAAACAATATAACTATCCATTTGTAGCCTTTAGTAAGCAGCAACAGCCAGGGGAGTTCAAGTTAGTAATTAGCACCTTGACTGACCTAACAAAGTTAGTAACAAGAGGACTTAGCACCTTGACTGACCTCACTCCACCTAAACAATATTACTATCCATTTGTAGCCTTTAGTAAGCAGCAACAGCCAGGGGAGTTCAAGTTAGTAATTAGCACCTTGACTGACCTAACAAAGTTAGTAACAAGAGGACTTAGCACCTTGACTGACCTCACTCCATCTAAACAATACAACTACTCATTTGTAGCCATTTTAGTAAGCAGCAACAGCAATTTGTACAAGCAGTTTCTATTTATCTCTCTAGCTCAAGGCTAATTGAGAGAAAAACTATAATTTTTTTACAAATATGGTGTTACAATTACATGTAAAACATATTTTTATAGATATATATCATAGCACATTTTCTTGGAACTTCCTTAAATCAAAAACAATACACAATAAATTGGATAATTATAATTATTTTTAATAAATAACAAAACAAACAATGGGATAAATGTAACATTGGACTATAATATATACAACAAAACAACTCAATAAAAGTTAGTAACAAGAGGGATTAGCACCTTGACTGACCTCACTCCACCTAAACACTATTACTATCCATTTGTAGCCTTTTTAGTAAGCAGAAACAGCCAGGGGAGTTCAAGTTAGTAACAAGAGGAATTATAACCTTGACTGACCTCACTCCACCTAAACAATATAACTATCCATTTGTAGCCTTTTTAGTAAGCAGCAACAGCCAGCGGAGTTCAAGTTAGTAACAAGAGGAATTAGCACCTCGACTGACCTCACTCCACCTAAACAATATAACTATCCATTTGTAGCCTTTTTAGTAAGCAGCAACAGCCAGGGGAGTTCAAGTTAGTAACAAGAGGAATTAGCACCTTGACAGAACTCACTCCACCTAAACAATATAACTATCCATTTGTAGCCTTTTTAGTAAGCAGCAACAGCCAGGGGAGTTCAAGTTAGTAACAAGAGGAACTAGCACCTTGACTGACCTCACTCCATCTAAACAATATAACTATCCATTTGTAGCCTTTTTAGTAAGCAGCAACAGCCAGGGGAGTTCAAGTTAGTAACAAAAGGAATTATAACCTTGACTGACCTCACCACCTAAACAACATAACTATCCATTTGTAGCCTTTTTAGTAAGCAGCAACAGCCAGCGGAGTTCAAGTTAGTAACAAGAGGAACTAGCACTTTGACTGATCTCACACCACCTAAACAATATAACTATCCATTTGTAGCATTTTTAGTAAGCAGAAACAGCCAGGGGAGTTCAAGTTAGTAACAAGAGGAATTAGCACCTCGACTGACCTCACTCTATCTAAACAATATAACTATACATTTGTAGCCTTTTTAGTAAGCAGAAACTACCAGGGGAGTTCATGTTAGTAACATGAGGAATTATAACCTTGACTGACCTCACTCCACCTAAACAATATAACTATCCATTTGTAGCCTTTTTAGTAAGCAGCAACAGCCAGCGGAGTTCAAGTTAGTAACAAGAGGAACTAGCACCTTGACTGATCTCACACCACCTAAACATTATAACTATCCATTTGTAGCATTTTTAGTAAGCAGAAACAGCCAGGGGAGTTCAAGTTAGTAACAAGAGGAATTAGCACCTCGACTGACCTCACTCCATCTAAACAATATAACTATCCATTTGTAGCCTTTTTAGTAAGCAGCAACAGCCAGGGGAGTTCAAGTTAGTAACAAGAGGAATTATAACCTTGGCTGACCTCACTCCACCTAAACAATATAACTATCCATTTGTAGCCTTTTTAGTAAGCAGCAACAGCCAGCGGAGTTCAAGTTAGTAACAAGAGGAACTAGCACTTTGACTGATCTCACACCACCTAAACAATATAACTATCCATTTGTAGTTTTTTAGTAAGCAGAAACAGCCAGGGGAGTTCAAGTTAGTAATTATCACCTTGACTGACCTCACTCCATCTAAACAATATAACTATCCATTTGTAGCCTTTTTAGTAAGCAGCAACAGCCAGGGGAGTTCAAGTTAGTAACAAGAGGAATTATAACCTTGGCTGA
Organism: Stictocephala bisonia; assembly: GCA_035578905.1. NCBI lineage: Eukaryota > Metazoa > Arthropoda > Insecta > Hemiptera > Membracidae > Stictocephala > Stictocephala bisonia. Next base: position 139,595 of record JAQJVL010000635.1, read on the forward strand.
CCTCACTCCACCTAAACAATATAACTATCCATTTGTAGCCTTTTTAGTAAGCAGCAACAGCCAGGGGAGTTCAAGTTAGTAACAAGAGGAACTAGCACTTTGACTGATCTCACACCACCTAAACAATATAACTATCCATTTGTAGCCTTTTTAGTAAGCAGAAACTACCAGGGGAGTTCATGTTAGTAACATGAGGAATTATCACCTTGACTGACCTCACTCCACGTAAACAATATAACTATCCATTTGTAGCCTTTTTAGTAAACAACAACAGCCTGGGTTGTTCAAGTTAGTAACAAGAGGAATTAGCACCTTGGCTGACCTCACTCCACCTAAACAATATAACTATCAATTTGTAGCCTTTAGTAAGCAGCAACAGCCAGGGGAGTTCAAGTTAGTAATTAGCACCTTGACTGACCTAACAAAAATAGTAACAAGAGGACTTAGCACCTTGACTGACCTCACTCCACCTAAACAATATTACTATCCATTTGTAGCCTTTAGTAAGCAGCAACAGCCAGGGGAGTTCAAGTTAGTAATTAGCACCTTGACTGACCAAACAAAGTTAGTAACAAGAGGACTTAGCACCTTGACTGACCTCACTCCATCTAAACAATACAACTACTCATTTGTAGCCATTTTAGTAAGCAGCAACAGCAATTTGTACAAGCAGTTTCTATTTATCTCTCTAGCTCAAGGCTAATTGAGAGAAAAACTATAATTTTTTTACAAATATGGTGTTACAATTACATGTAAAACATATTTTTATAGATATATATTATAGCACATTTTCTTGGAACTTCCTTAAATCAAAAACAATACAACAATAAATTGGATAATTATAATTATTTTAAATAAATAACAAAACAAACAATGGGATAAATGTAACATTGGACTATAATATATACAACAAAACAACTCAATAAAAGTTAGTAACAAGAGGGATTAGCACCTTGACTGACCTCACTCCACCTAAACAATATAACTATCCATTTGTAGCCTTTTTAGTAAGCAGCAACAGCCAGGGGAGTTCAAGTTAGTAACAAGAGGAATTATAACCTTGACTGACCTCACTCCACCTAAACAATATAACTATCCATTTGTAGCCTTTTTAGTAAGCAGCAACAGCCAGGGGAGTTCAAGTTAGTAACAAGAGGAATTAGCACCTTGACTGATCTCACACCACCTAAACAATATAACTATCCATTTGTAGCCTTTTTAGTAAGCAGCAACAGCCAGGGGAGTTCAAGTTAGTAACAAGAGGAACTAGCACCTTGACTGACCTCACTCCATCTAAACAATATAACTATCCATTTGTAGCCTTTTTAGTAAGCAGCAACAGCCAGGGGAGTTCAAGTTAGTAACAAGGGGAATTATCACCTTGACTGACCTCACTCCACCTAAACAATATAACTATCCATTTGTAGCCTTTTTAGTAAGCAGCAACAGCCAGGGGAGTTCAAGTTAGTAACAAGAGGAATTATCACCTTGACTGACCTCACTCCACCTAAACAATATAACTATCCATTTGTAGCCTTTTTAGTAAGCAGCAACAGCCAGGGGAGTTCAAGTTAGTAACAAGAGGAATTAGCACCTTGACTGACCTCACTCCACCTAAACAATATAACTATCCATTTGTAGCCTTTTTAGTAAGCAGCAACAGCCAGGGGAGTTCAAGTTAGTAACAAGAGGAATTATCACCTTGACTGACCTCACTCCACCTAAACAATATAACTATCCATTTGTAGCCTTTTTAGTAAGCAGCAACAGCCAGGGGAGTTCAAGTTAGTAACAAGAGGAATTAGCACCTTGACTGACCTCACTCCACCTAAACAATATAACTATCCATTTGTAGCCTTTTTAGTAAGCAGCAACAGCCAGGGGAGTTCAAGTTAGTAACAAGAGGAATTATCACCTTGACTGACCTCACTCCACCTAAACAATATAACTATCCATTTGTAGCCTTTTTAGTAAGCAGCAACAGCCAGGGGAGTTCAAGTTAGTAACAAGAGGAATTAGCACCTTGACTGACCTCACTCCACCTAAACAATATTACTATCCATTTGTAGCCTTTTTAGTAAGCAGCAACAGCCAGGGGAGTTCAAGTTAGTAACAAGAGGAATTATAACCTTGACTGACCTCACTCCACCTAAACAATATAACTATCCATTTGTAGCCTTTTTAGTAAGCAGCAACAGCCAGGGGAGTTCAAGTTAGTAACAAGAGGAACTAGCACCTTGACTGACCTCACTCCACCTAAACAATATAACTATCCATTTGTAGCCTTTTTAGTAAGCAGCAACAGCCAGGGGAGTTCAAGTTAGTAACAAGAGGAATTAGCACCTTGACTGACCTCACTCCACCTAAACAATATAACTATCCATTTGTAGCCTTTTTAGTAAGCAGCAACAGCCAGGGGAGTTCAAGTTAGTAACAAGAGGAATTATCACCTTGACAGACCTCTATCCACCTAAACAATATTACTATCCATTTGTAGCCTTTTTAGTAAGCAGCAACAGCCAGGGGAGTTCAAGTTAGTAACAAGAGGAATTAGCACCTCGACTGACCTCACTCCATCTAAACAATATAACTCTCCATTTGTAGCCTTTTTAGTAAGCAGCAACAGCCAGGGGAGTTCAAGTTAGTAATAAGAGGAATTATAACCTTGGCTGACCTCACTCCACCTAAACAATATAACTATCCATTTGTAGCCTTTTTAGTAAGGAGCAACAGCCAGGGGAGTTCAAGTTAGTAACAAGAGGAACTAGCACCTTGACTGACCTCACTCCACCTAAACAATATAACTATCCATTTGTAGCCTTTTTAGTAAGCAGCAACAGCCAGCGGAGTTCAAGTTAGTAACAAGAGGAACTAGCACCTTGACTGATCTCACACCACCTAAACATTATAACCATCCATTTATAGCATTTTTAGTAAGCAGAAAGAGCCAGGGGAGTTCAAGTTAGTAACAAGAGGAATTAGCACCTCGACTGACCTCACTCCATCTAAACAATATAACTATCCATTTGTAGCCTTTTTAGTAAGCTGAAACAGCCAGGGGAGTTCAAGTTAGTAACAAGAGGAACTAGCACCTTGACTGATCTTACACCACCTAAACAATATAACTATCCATTTGTAGTTTTTTAGTAAGCAGAAACAGCCAGGGGAGTTCAAGTTAGTAACAAGAGGAACTAGCACCTTGACTGATCTCACACCACCTAAACAATATAACTATCCATTTGTAGCTTTTTTAGTAAGCAGAAACAGCCAGGGGAGTTCAAGTTAGTAACACAAGGAATTATCACCTTGAATGACCTCACACCACTAAAACAATATAACTATGCATTTGTAGCCTTTTTAGTAAACAGCAACAGCCAGGGGCGTTTAAGTTAGTAACAAGAGGAATTATAACCTTGGCTGACCTCACTCCACCTAAACAATATAACTATCGATTTGTAGCCTTTTTAGTAAGCAGCAACAGCCAGCGGAGTTTAAGTTAGTAACAAGAGGAACTAGCACTTTGACTGATCTCACACCACCTAAACAATATAACTATCCATTTGTAGCATTTTTAGTAAGCAGAAACAGCCAGGGGAGTTCAAGTTAGTAACAAGAGGAATTATAACCTTGACTGACCTCACTCCACTAAAACAATATAACTATCCATTTGTAGCCTTTTTAGTAAGCAGCAACAGCTAGCAGAGTTCAAGTTAGTAACAAGAGGAACAAGCACCTTGACTGATCTCACACCACCTAAACAATATAACTATCCATTTGTAGCCTTTTTAGTAAGCAGAAACAGCCAGGGGAGTTCAAGTTAGTAACAAGAGGAATTAGCACCTTGACTGATCTCACACCACCTAAACAATATAACTATCCATTTGTAGCTTTTTTAGTAAGCAGAAACAGCCAGGGGAGTTCAAGTTAGTAACACAAGGAATTATCACCTTGACTGACCTCACTCCACTAAAACAATATAACTATCGATTTGTAGCCTTTTTAGTAAGCAGCAACAGCCAGCGGAGGTTAAGTTAGTAACAAGAGGAACAAGCACCTTGACTGATCTCACACCACCTAAACAATATAACTATCCATTTGTAGCCTTTTTAGTAAGCAGAAACAGCCAGGGGAGTTCAAGTTAGTAACACAAGGAATTATCACCTTGACTGACCTCACTCCACTAAAACAATATAACTATCGATTTGTAGCCTTTTTAGTAAGCAGGAACAGCCAGTGGAGTTCAAGTTAGTAACAAGAGGAACAAGCACCTTGACTGATCTCACACCACCTAAACAATATAACTATCCATTTGTAGCCTTTTTAGTAAGCAGAAACAGCCAGGGGAGTTCAAGTTAGTAACAAGAGAATTTGCATCTTGACTGATCTCACACCACCTAAACATTATAGCTATCCATTTGTAGCATTTTTAGTAAGCTGAAACAGCCAGGGGAGTTCAAGTTAGTAACAAGAGGAACTAGCACCTTGACTGATCTCACACCACCTAAACAATATAACTATCCATTTGTAGCCTTTTTAGTAAGCTGAAACAGCCAGTGGAGTTCAAGTTAGTAACAAGAGGAATTAGCACCTCGACTGACCTCACTCCACTAAAACAATATATATATCCATTCGTAGCCTTTTTAGTAAACAGCAACAGCCAGGGGTGTTCAAGTTAGTAACAAGAGGAATTATAACCTTGACTGACCTCACTCCACCTAAGCAATATACGAGCAATAATTTCCTACATTAAAAAATGTTCCAAGAACTATTAGGGAAAAAAATTCAGAAGGTGTGTAATATAAGAAAACAAGCCAGGAAATATCAATTTAAAAATCTAATTGGGGAAGTAATTGTTTACCCTGTTAGACCCAACACAACCAATACCTAAGGTCTAAGTGGATAGTAATATGTAACACATTAATATTCTTAAAGTTGGTATCCACCAGGAATTATTACTTAGCCCCTTTTTTTATTTACGTAAATTACATTCCATTATCAGTTCGATATGGTTGACTCGTCCAATACGCTGATGATACGATGATAGTCTTTAGTTTACCCACATACTCAGGTTTGTTTTGAAAATAGAAGATGACATATTTGAAACTAAAAAAAAAGAAATTGGACATTTACTATTTGAAAGGGGCGAACTCCCTTACGACAATTTATCTGACACATGAATACTTATTATTTGCTTAAGTTGTATGATTGATGTCTAACATTTACTGCCATTACAGGATTATAATATAAAGTATTATTTAAGCAACAATACTAAATTAACCACTTCAATACATACTATTATGTAATTTATGATAGTAGCTGATCTACGTGTTTTATAGCTTCAATCGTAATTTAATGTTATAAAGGTCCAATGCCTCAATAACGAGAGGACCTTCAATAATGGTTCACTCTAAATGCAAAGTGAGTGTGGTGAGGGCTAATCAACTCAAACTCTCCTTTAAACAACTACAATGGCTGTAGAATGAATTGGCATTGAAACTCCAAGGAATACCAGTTGACGCTCTGAACATGAAGAAAAGAAATTCATCATTACATTTTAAAATAAAAGCCATTTTTAAATATCCTATTTCAATATACATGCAACATATATTAAAACGATATATAATAGAAAGATGAACTTAATAAAATATATATTTTTGTCATTTTAAAGTGTTAAAAATATGTAACATTTGTAACAGGACAAACCATTTGACTAGAACAACAATTGTTGTTTGTTATACATTTCACTTGTAATGTAAACCACACAGCATTAACATACTTATTGAGAAACAAAAATAGTGATTAAATATAGATTGGGATAATAATTTTACTTCAAACTTTATATTTTATGTTTATGTGAAAAGACCTCTATGTACTGGAAATATATAATATTTGAAACATGTATCAGTTCACATCAATTAGTTCAGACATATGCGTGATTGTTATTGAATGAGTGAGGGCCAGCCACTCGGTTGGGATTCGAACCTTGTAACAGAAAGTCCTCACTCGGTTGGTCTTATAAACCAATCCATTAAGCTATTCTAAAGAATAATAATTAATTCTCATTTAATTGACATTAAATGTCAGTGAAAACTACTATTTTATTTATCAAAGTGTTTCATTTTAACCTCTGTTTCAGAACTTCTACAACTGGTATTTAGTGTTTCGAAGATATACGAATTAGTTTGAACACGTGTCATTCTTTTACTATGTTACTAACCACGTGTCATTATTTATTACTAACCACAAGTGTTATTAATTACTATCGCAAAAAACATGAACTTTGCAGTTATACAGTACTGTTATTGCACTCATTTTACAATAGCAGTGCAATAAAATAACTTTTATCACACTCAATAAATATGTAAGAGGTACATTAGGTTATTTTTTGACGGGGGTAGACAATATGAGTATAATAAATTCCCCCATCCACAAAGTATAATTACAAACAAAATACAATCATGATAATTGTTGTGATATTACGACAAATGAACTGCATTTTGCACTAACCTTGGTCCCTACCAGGGAAGGTAGACATCCTGGGTAACGCTGTCTGTTCTCGTCGTGGGTGTACTCAAATTGATATACAATATTTCACTGTACACTTAGAACAGTCAGTTGTCTTATATTAATAAAGATATGAAAATATAATTTAAACTTAATGTAAGTAATAGGCCATCGGATGTAGCTGGCAGTAGTTTAAAGTTAGTACAGTATTACCTTTCTCAGCAAGAAGTGACCTGTCAGATAACTTATGAATGGGCTGGCATGTTAACGTCATGCTAATTGCACATTTCAATGTTTTCTCAAAGTTTTATTAGATAATTTAAATTATTTTAGGTAGTTGAGACAGTAAACAAAAATGTATTTGCCAATAAGAATAATATATGGTATACAGCTCAATTAGCTACAATGAGAGAGAGGTTGTTGTTTTTAAGTAAATTTAGGTATAGCATGGAAAATGACGTTCAAAATAATTTTTAACACTTCAAAAATCCATACAAAAAAAGATTTAGAGATGCTAAATGTGCATTTAATTCAAATCTTTTAGAAAAAAGCACAAACAAGAGTAGGCCTGCATGGAAACTAATTAAAAACAACTGTTTTAGAGCAAATCAGGTGAAAAAATTAGATATCACGCCTGATGATTTTAATGAGTATTTTAATGTTTCCGTAAAGTAAATTAAGTCTAATATTAATTTAGATAAAACAACTATTACTTGTAAGAAGTTTTTGAATAAATTGGAGGTTCAAATAAATATTAAATTTAGGTGGAAAGTTATCAGTCAATCAGATATTCTGAAAGCAGCCAAACGACTTTCAAATTCTAACAGTTGTGATATTTATGACGTATCAAATAGTCTACTGAAATATTTAACCTGTAGCATTGTTGAACCCATTTGTATATGTTTCAATGCTCTTTTAAAAGAAGAAATTTTCCCTGACCGATTGAAAATTTCCAGGATCTGCAATTAAAAAAAAGGGGCCACACACTCAACCAAGCCCGTCTCAATAATTCTAGTACTTGGGAAGTTATTAGGAATTTAATTTATATTAGTTAAGTACTTTTTTGAAAATAATAATTATCTCTGTTTGTAATAATACGGGTTCAGAAAAGGTCGATCCACTGTTGATGGCTATGGATAGTCTAGTGAGGGAAATTTAAATGTCTTTGAAGGTAAAGCCATTGTTCAGGCTACCTTTTGCGATTTGAGCCGTGCATTCGATTGTGTTGTCACGAAATTTTAGTGAAGAAACTTAATTACTAAGGTGTCAGTGGAATTTCTCTTAATTTTCTAAAATATTATCTTAAAAACCAGAGGGTGTTCCTGCAGGGATAGTGGTCTGACGAGATCATGGTGAAGTGGGGGTGCCTCAGGGCTCTGTATTGGGCCCACTTCTTTTTTTGATATGTATCAATGTCCTACCATTTTCGATAAACACCAGATCGCTGCTCTACGCGGACGATACTACTTTTGTGAACATTTCGAGTAGTTTTAACCAACTTCTTGAAAACATCAAAAGTACATTATTTACAGCTTCGGAGTGGTTTCTTTCAAATGTGTCCCTTTTAAATGAAGAAAAACTAAACAAATTATATTTAGCTTAAGATCAGTAGACAGTAAAACTTGCATAGTAAATAACACTGAAAATGTCATGAGTATACAGTATTTGAGAATACACTTTGATTATCACTTAACATAGGAACACCATAGAGATTATTTAACAATTAAGTTATCTAACATTATATTTTTAATAAGACGTCTAACCATTTGTGTTAGTAGCAGTTATATAAGATATGCATTCATTGCATTTTTCCAATATGTAATTAGGTATGGGCTAATTCTATGGGGTAACAGTAGCAGAGTGTCTGAGATGTTGATCCTTCAAAAGAAGATAATTAATTATAATAATAACAAATCCAGACATGTTAGAACACTGTAAGCCTCTTTTTATTCTTAAAAAAGTTCAAACAGTCATAAACCCACACCTGTTTGGCATAATACAGTACACCTTTAGTCATCCAGAGTAAAAACGCCTAAAACGAAATTCTACCCATGAAACGCGTAAAAAAATAAAGTAATTTTTGGTATACATAGATTGAGTAAAAGCTTATCCAGCCACCCAGTGTTTTCTACCAAAGTATACAATAAAGTTATACACTTAATTAATAAGTATTCACAAAAAGTGTTTAAATCTAAATTTTACTGCTGATTACTCAATAACCCCATTTACTCAATTGATGAGTTTTTGATTTAAGGTTTAATAGAATTTTAATATTTTGTTCAGTTTTCCAAAAGTAGCCTTTCATGTTCTCGTTGTTTTCATCCACGTTAAATATTTATCATTGTTATTGTTAATAATTCATTTTACTAAAAGTTTGTCATAAACAAATAATTTATTTTTACAATTAGGTTATGTTGATTGTGTTCGGTTATACATGCCGGCCTTAAATGTATGTTATGTTGATTGTGTTCGGTTATACATGCCGGCCTTAAAAGTATGTTTGTACTTAGATTAAGGTAGTATTAGACCCGACTTGGCGATTAGCTGCAAAATGACGTTGTCAATGCTGTAATACAGTTTATACGACAATAAAGGATTATTTTTATTATAGCGGACAAATACAACGTTTGAAACTTTGAGCGATGGCTTGTATACTTAACATACAAGGACATAGATGCGTATATCAAGAGTGAGAGCGACGGCTTGTATACTTAATACTAGGACATAGATGCGTATATCAAGAGTGAGAGCGACGGCTTGTATACTTAATACAAGGACATAGATGCGTATATCAAGAGTGAGAGCGATGGCTTGTATACTTAATAGAAGGACATAGATGCGTATATCAAGAGTGAGAGCGATGGCTTGTATACTTAATAGAAGGACATAGATGCGTATATCAAGAGTGAGAGTGACGGCTTGTTTATTTAATACAAGGACATAGATGCGTATATCAAGAGTGAGAGTGACGGCTTGTTTATTTAATACAAGGACATAGATGCGTATATCAAGAGTGAGAGTGACGGCTTGTTTATTTAATACAAGGACATAGATGCGTATATCAAGAGTGAGAGTGACGGCTTGTTTATTTAATACAAGGACATAGATGCGTATATCAAGAGTGAGAGTGACGGCTTGTTTATTTAATACAAGGACATAGATGCGTATATCAAGAGTGAGAGTGACGGCTTGTTTACTTAATACAAGGACATAGATGCGTATATCAAGAGTGAGAGCGATGGCTTGTATACTTAATAGAAGGACATAGATGCGTATATCAAGAGTGAGAGTGACGGCTTGTTTACTTAATACAAGGACATAGATGCGTATATCAAGAGTGAGAGCGATGGCTTGTATACTTAATAGAAGGACATAGATGCGTATATCAAGAGTGAGAGCGACGGCTTGTATACTTAATACAAGGACATAGATGCGTATATCAAGAGTGAGAGTGACGGCTTGTTTATTTGATACAAGGACATAGATGCGTATATCAAGAGTGAGAGTGACGGCTTGTTTATTTAATACAAGGACATAGATGCGTATATCAAGAGTGAGAGTGACGGCTTGTTTACTTAATACAAGGACATAGATGCGTATATCAAGAGTGAGAGTGACGGCTTGTTTACTTAATACAAGGACATAGATGCGTATATCAAGAGTGAGAGCGATGGCTTGTATACTTAATAGAAGGACATAGATGCGTATATCAAGAGTGAGAGTGACGGCTTGTTTATTTAATACAAGGACATAGATGCGTATATCAAGAGTGAGAGTGACGGCTTGTATACTTAATACAAGGACATAGATGCGTATATCAAGAGTGAGAGTGACGGCTTGTTTATTTAATACAAGGACATAGATGCGTATATCAAGAGTGAGAGTGACGGCTTGTTTATTTAATACAAGGACATAGATGCGTATATCAAGAGTGAGAGTGACGGCTTGTTTATTTAATACAAGGACATAGATGCGTATATCAAGAGTGAGAGTGACGGCTTGTTTATTTAATACAAGGACATAGATGCGTATATCAAGAGTGAGAGTGACGGCTTGTTTATTTAATACAAGGACATAGATGCGTATATCAAGAGTGAGAGTGACGGCTTGTTTATTTAATACAAGGACATAGATGCGTATATCAAGAGTGAGAGCGATGGCTTGTTTATTTAATACAAGGACATAGATGCGTATATCAAGAGTGAGAGTGACGGCTTGTTTATTTAATACAAGGACAAAGATGCGTATATCAAGAGTGAGAGTGACGGCTTGTTTATTTAATACAAGGACATAGATGCGTATATCAAGAGTGAGAGCGATGGCTTGTTTACTTAATACAAGGACATAGATGCGTATATCAAGAGTGAGAGTGACGGCTTGTTTATTTAATACAAGGACATAGATGCGTATATCAAGAGTGAGAGTGACGGCTTGTTTATTTAATACAAGGACATAGATGCGTATATCAAGAGTGAGAGTGACGGCTTGTATACTTAATACAAGGACATAGATGCGTATATCAAGAGTGAGAGTGACGGCTTGTATACTTAATACAAGGACACAGATGCGTATATCAAGAGTGAGAGTGACGGCTTGTTTATTTAATACAAGGACATAGATGCGTATATCAAGAGTGAGAGCGACGGCTTGTATACTTAATAGAAGGACATAGATGCGTATATCAAGAGTGAGAGCGACGGCTTGTATACTTAATACAAGGACATAGATGCGTATATCAAGAGTGAGAGTGACGGCTTGTTTACTTAATACAAGGACATAGATGCGTATATCAAGAGTGAGAGCGATGGCTTGTATACTTAATAGAAGGACATATATGCGTATATCAAGAGTGAGAGCGAAGTGAAGAAGAACGAAGAAGGAAATGTGAGCAACTGAGCGGAAAAGAAACAAGATAAATTTGGCTTATCTAAGCCAACCAGTAGAGGGGGACATGTAGTTCAAGGTTCATTCACCTGAACTCTATTGGTGGAAACTAAAACTATGGCAATCTCTAACAGATATATTTGTGTTCTTCCTGTTTTAAGAGTATTTGCGTCATAAGAAAATATTGAGAAATGTTGGCATATATTTAATACTGAACAATAATTTAAAAATCATTTAGTTGGTAAAAAACGATTAAAACACTTTAAAAATGTTATAAAATCAATTTGTAATGTATATTAATCAGCTTATTACTGATGTTTTTTGTAAAAAAGCTGCTCTTTCTTTAAAAAAAATATTTTTTTGTAAAATAAAATTGCAATTGCCAAGAAATAACTCCAACCATTTAGGCCTACATGATAAGTTCGTCCAGCATGTTAAGCCGGCAGACCGAACTGTGGTACATCCCTTTGGACCGGAGATAATGTTCAGATACCTCGTAATGGTTGTAATGAGTAATGTACCATAGAAATATTTATTGTTTATAATGCACTATTAAAATATCAAAATGTGGGAATAAATACACCAATTTAAGGATTTAAAAAATCATTTCTATAGATACTATAGTAATTGTCATGTATTCCTTTATGGGTTTAATAATTTTGTTTGAAAATAATTTTACGTCCCACAAATAACATTCACGATTCACGAAGTTCTCCTTAACTTCTACAGCATATTCGTATAGTTAAAATCATGAAAAGTGATTTATTAATTTTATCAGGAAGAGAAATTGTAAAATCAATTTATCATCAAAATCCAAAATTATTAATTTCTTGGTTACTTTATAAAAATATATACAGTATAATAAAACTGAGTTAAACATTTAAAATTGTATTGTTATTGCAATGTTACCCTATTCACGGATTTTGTATGTTTTTATTTTATTTTAAAACAAGAAATTATATTTAAAAAAAATTCCATTTGTAAATGTAACCCAGACATATTGATGTTGGTCGAGTATTGAATGCGATATTGTTGTACTTGTGGCCACAGAACAAAGCCTTCTCCACTCGAGTAGTCCATAAATATACTTCCTTCCTTACTAATGGTGTTGATACAGATCCTCTTCACTCGTACTTCATCACTGTATTCAGAATATTGATAATGACGACTGAAGAGGTATACGTATAATTATCTGTACGTTTGACATAATTTAATTTCTTTTAACGTTTGTTTACCACATATTTTTACTTTGTCGTATAAGAGTACAAATGATTGTTTAAATTTACTTTATCATTCAAAATTTTGTTACTGCTGTAATATGACTTTTTACAGACTTAAGAAAATTGAAATAACATGATTCATTTGAACTAAAATCAATGTTTTTCAGTAAACCATCCAAGCTAGATGTACAACAAACATTCCGTATTTATGCATCATCTGCAGTTCTAATACGTATTGTCATTGAGTAAATTATCCAACCACTACACTATATTGAATATTATTGTAAATATAATTAGAAATAAATATATAGAATAGAATAGAATATATTTCGTTGGATTACTTGTAAATATTTGAACATAAACAAATTATTAAATATCTTAAAAGAAAATTGACAGAAAAGGCCTAAAGAAAACAACAACAATCAGGAAAATTGACGATAAAGTATACAGCAGTATAAAATATAGAGGACTGTTTTACACTTTTCAAGCAAATATATGAACGTGGTTAGCTACCACATGTAGATTATAAAATACAGCTAGGTATATGGCATGTATCACAAACATGCTGTGTGCAAATATATGAACGTGGTTAGCAACCACATGTAGATTATAAAATACAGCTAGGTATATGGCATATGTCACAAATATGCTGTGTGCAAATATTATATGAACGTGGTTAGCAACCACATGTAGGTTATAAAATACAGCTAGGTATATGGCATATGTCACAAACATGCTGTGTGCAAATATATGAACGTGGTTAGCAACCACACGTAGGTTATAAAATACAGCTAGGTATATGGCATATGTCACAAACATGCTGTGTGCAAATGCTACAATATTAAATAATATTTTAATAGTTGTGAGATAATAATAATTGTTCAGTTCATACTGTAGCTGTTCAATGTAAATAAACAATTGTTTTCAGTTTTAACTGGGCAAGAAAACAGCTCTAAATTAAGTATAAATAATAATCTTGGAGAATGGTTATTTATAGAATGCATTTTCACTGTTCTCATACGATTATATCATTGGGCTTATGCTTAGATCTTTATAGTTATCATGTGTTTAACACACGATCCTTACGCATACATTGTTACTAATGTTCAATAATGATAAAAGAGACTCTACAAGAGTCTATAATGACTATAAGGACCTCTATGACTCAGTAAGGCTTCCTGTAACTCCACAGAGTAACTCCCATACCCTTATTTAACTTCCCACCCATTACCAAAAACTAAAGCTTCCATTATCAATCACCAACCGTCTTGCCCATGATGTGATGTGGCAACCTTAGTGCTATCTCTGAGCCTATGAATTAGGAAACAATACAACATACAAACATACATATACGAAGCTTAAAAATATACATCCTGACATAAACCGTCCGATATTTGACTCATCCAGCTTCCCTGTGTGTTACAAGAGCCTTCATCCATCTAAGTTAACACACGAACAACAAAACTCGACTGAAAATTCATCTTGAAACATAAAATTTGCCAAAAATCCTGGTTTTCGTTATGTAAAAGTTAGTTGAGTATAAAAAAATTTTGAGGAGTCACAGCTCTTTTTAATCTGACATCAATAGTTCGTGAGCGTGAAGACGAGATGGTTTCGACTCCCACCCCAGTCTTGCTAAGGGACATCACTTTTCTTCAGAGACCATAGTCACGTCCATTGGCAAATCTAGGCTAATTTATAGTTTCAGAATTTAGCGGTTTAGTAACAGTTTATACTTAACTATTATAGTCCACACAATGTATAAACAAATGCGTAACCATTCCCACCTTTGGCAGCCCATTTACACTCAGCCGTAAGACGTACCTATACTGACACTCAAGACAGACTAGGACGAATGTCAGAGTAAAAAGGGCTGAGACTCCGCAACATATTTTTGAAGTCAAGAGGAATAATTGTGATCTCAAGAGGGAAATTAAATTTGTTTACAGAAGTTGCTAAATCAACAATCAATAAGATTTTAAAATAATTTGTTTGCAAATATAAAATCAGATATATAAAAGTGATACTGCCTCCAAAAGTCTACGCCCTAGATAGGGAGCTTACGAACTCCAAATATATATATAAACTGCACAGTAAATTATCAACAACCGAAAAAATAAACTTCCATTAAAGAAAAAATTGGAAATGATATCAATTGACTAATTGTGAAGGCGCCTAAAAACATAAAGGCAAAATATAAAAATTTGTTCTACTCCGTAGCTGTTCTGCTTAGAGTAAGACAAATCAAATTCACGACCTAAAACATCTTCCGAACCCACTCCCTCCTTTGAATTATTGCCGGTGCTGGAATCTGAATATAAAACAACAACAAAATTGGTGACCATAAATACATATTTCTAACCTAACTAAGAAACCTAACCTAACAAAACTTAACTAAACCTTACCTAACCTAGTTTAGTTTAGTTTTACAAGGAGAATAGATTGCACTTCAACATTGTTTATTGTGTTCACCTATTACCTACTAGAATGGGATACCTATTCCGAGTGGTTTAACCAGCTCTAAAATATTTTTCCCCAGACTAGCTACTATTATTTCTTCTGAGAGTTCGTACCCGAATATTCTTCTGCTCTTGAGCTCCAGATCTTCGCACGCAGTTAATAGGTGTTCAGCAGACTCAAGAGCCTCACCACAAAGCCGGCAACCGGAGTTTTCACTGTATTACTGTGTACTAGTATTTCAGTCTTGGTATTAGTAAGTCCGATGCCACATACTAATACGAGCCCTACGAATAGAGTCCTCACTCTCATCTTGGCTAGGAGTTCAGCCTCTTTGTTGCCTGTGAGGCTTTTGTGCCTAATTGAACATTATTAAGGCGGGCCAATGTACAAAACGTTCCAAAACACTCTCAAGTGAGTCTTAAGGTAAACTTCTTTAAAAGCGGCTTGCTGTCTAGCATAATACATATCTGTTTGCTCCTGCCTTGTTTTGCTAGCCTTTGTTGGGTGCAGACAAGGATGGCAAAGATCTCAGCCAGGTGGTTCGTAAAGTACCTCCCTAGACTTCTCCATAGGTGAGTCCGAGTAGAAGGACCCAGTTCTAAGCCCCACCCTCCTTGACAGAACCATCCGTGTACCAGACGATTTATGTTGTTGGCGGGATTTAAGCTATCCTTGATCTCCTGTTCTCCCTGGATTCGATGTCAACCAGGTAAGGTCTACAAAATGCAATATTTGCACCCATGACAACTACGTCCATTGTAGTTACTTTTCAACCTAACCTAACTTAACTAACCTAACTTAACATAACCTAACTTAACATAACCTAACCTAACAACCCAACTTACCCTAATATATCCGTTTAATTAAATATCTCAGTTTGTATTTCTCGGAAGAAATGGATGTCACATTCGTGTTTAAGACGAATAACATAATAATAATAGTTTTTATACATAGATTTTGATGTAATTCTATCTTATCTTTTGTTTGAATTTTGTTGTAATACATCGGAATTTACAATGAACAATGTGCTTCGATTCATGTTCGAGGGTTTGTTTACATTCTGTGTTTTAATATTGTATGAAATCAGGTGGGACTCTTATATCTCAAGTTTACATAAAAATAAAATAAAAATTACAATCATAACCCCTGCAACGTGTTGTGGATCCTAATTACAGACGTTACTTGTAAGTTTTCTTTTGTACTAACATATTATCCAGGAACATACTACATTTTTATTCCTACATATCAAGAAACTCCTAATTTTAATCTACTAACACCAACTAAGTACAGAGAATATACGGTTCCTAACTGTACAACTTTACCTTTACTTTCTCTATCGAGCATTCATTATTTCCTCATTACGTTATTTGATTTACAGTCTCAATTCCATGGTATTTGCCATTCATATATTCTCCAAATGATTTTTGTTTACTGAAAATATGCAGAAATTACATATAATAAAGTGTTATCTAGATCTTATTTCGGCCATATGATTATTATGAACCATGTTTTTATTGTAAGAGTGAACAAAAAGTCACATGTTAGGCAACGGTGCACATATCTGCAGTCGAGTATGTGTGTGCGTGCAGTCAAGTGTGCGTGCGTGCAGTCGATGGTGCGTGCGTGCGTGCGCGCGCGCGCGTGCGTGTGTGTGTGAAAAGTCAAAAATTTCAACTAAACAAAATTGCAACTAAACAAAATATAACTGACCACAATGTTGTTGAAAATTAAGCGATGCATTTAAGATGATGGAGGCCTTATTTTAATAGGAATGAATAGGAAAACTGAGTGCTAAGAAGCCACCTATAAAAATTTTAAACCTAGGAACCGACGGCCAGTGACAGGACAGGCGACTCCGCGCAAGAAGGAACTTGCTCAGTGGTACGATCCAACATCCAAGGTGATAACGTCGAAGCCCTCGGGTCAAGGTCACTGGTGTGATATTGCTTAAAGATTACATTAAAAAAATTACAATAAGTCAATGGCTGTGCAATATTTAAATGATAAAAATGCATTTGTTAAAACTCGTAAACACAATCGTGCTTATTCAAGTTATTTCTAACTTAATGGTCTTCGAAGAATGTAAATACATAAGTATATTCTAATGTAAACATTTATATTACTATGTATATTAGGATACAATAACATTTAGATTAGGGTTGTATAGATTATATCTAAGTCATTAACATCTGTTCTCGGAAGTACGTCACAAAGCATTCCATTATTGATAACAATGGCTTCCCTGTCTGATCACTTGCAACAAAGCTGGCCTTTGTAAAAGTTAATTTATTCATTATGACAGTAAACTTCTTGGATATTTGTTAATTTTACTTTCTGATGTCCTGTTTTGAATAAACCTAAATACTAAATTGATTTCTTCTGTATTATAATTTATTTGAAATAATGTCTATAAGCATACTAATATAAGCTTATTAGTTTCGTTTGATGTTTTGACTTGAATATTTAATGTAAAATATCTATGAAAAATTCAATGGTAAGTTATTAAATAGGCTATTATTCAATAAATTACTTAAACGCAATGATTTATATCAATTGATTTATCATTTTTAATCGATTTCAAGTAAGACAAATTGGTAGTAATTATTTACAACAAGGGCTTTGTTAACTGTCAAAATATAGTTAATTCTTAAATGTCTTTAAACTCTATATAGGTCACATTAGAAAGGCCTTTATCAGCGTAGAGTTTATAAAACAGTTCACCTGTTCAGGTCATTGTAGTGAATCGGTTGTATATTCGTACTAATCAATATACTTTTTCAATATTTATAAAAAGTTCATAAATAAAACAACATTGTTTGTTTTATTTATTTACTTTTATGATTAATGCATTGTAAATTCTTACATAATATCTTTGTAAATTACATTTTTTCAACAAACAGCATTTTCTATATCATAAAAATTTCAGTTGCTTGGAAACCTTTTCTCAAAATATGGATTATAAAACAAAAATATATGGAATATTTATATATTATATATATATATGTATATATATATGGAATATTTGTATATATATGGAATATTTATTTCTAAGGTTAGTTATATATTATTATATAACTAACCTTATGTTGATTTTATTTAACAAATACCCTTAGTTTGATCGAAGACAATCACGGAAAATCAACTCTCGAACCATTACCATTCACCTCCTCCTAAAAAAAAAAAAAAAAAAAAAAAAAAAAAACTATTGAAAGATCATGACAGGGGTATCGTCGAGGGAGTTGACAGGGTACAATAGGCATGTGTGTTCGTCGAGGGAGTTACCAGGGTACTGTTAGGCTTGTGTGTTTGTCGAGGGAGTTACCAGTTACCAGAGTACCGTTAGGCTTGTGTATCGTCGAGGGAGTTGACAGGGTATAATAGGGATGTGTGTTCGTCGAGGGAGTTACCAGGGTACTGTTAGGCTTGTGTGTTCGTCGAGGGAGTTACCAGGGTACTGTTAGGCTTGTGTGTTCGTCGAGGGAGTTACCAGGGTACTGTTAGGCTTGTGTGTTTGTCGAGGGAGTTACCAGAGTACCGTTAGGCTTGTGTATCGTCGAGGGAGTTGACAGGGTACAATAGGCATGTGTGTTCGTCGAGGGAGTTACCAGGGTACTGTTAGGCTTGTTTGTTCGCCAAGGGAGTTACCAGGGTAACGTTAAGCATGTGTCTTCGTGTATGGAGTTACCAGTGTACCGTTAGGCTTGTGTGTTCGTCGAGGGAGTTACCAAGCTACCGTTAGGCTTGTGTGTTCGTCGAGGGTGTTACCAGTTTACCGTCAGGCTTGTGTGTTCGTCGAGGGTGTTACCAGTTTACCATCAGGCTTGTGTGTTCGTCGAGGGAGTTACCAAGCTACCGTTAGGCTTGTGTGTTCGTCGAGGGTGTTACCAGTTTACCGTCAGGCTTGTGTGTTCGTCGAGGATGTTACCAGTTTACCGCCAGGCTTGTGTGTTCGTCGAGGGTGTTATCAGAGTGCTGTTAGGCTTTTGTAATCATCGAGGGAGTTATCAGGGTACCTTTAGGCTTGTGTGTTAAAAGAAATGAAATAAATAACCTAATAACCTATTCGCATGGTCTTTTAAAAATATTTCTTAGTTGCATAGTATTATGTGAGAATTGGACTATATGCAGTAATAAATAACATTCTGTATACTTGTTTATAATATTTACAAGCACTAAACACAATAATTAGCGAATGTAGAGTTTAACTTATAATATACAATAATACAACTCAGCCTGTAAATGTATAAAGTTAGTAAATAAGGCAGTTACATACAATCCCTTTACCTTAAATGTGGCATTACTCAACGTCGGGGCCTCAGGCCCAAGTGCCTTGTTTAACAGTTTAGCTGTAAGTCTAAGTTATGGCGCTTGAGTGAATACCAAGATTAATATGGATATTACTTGCATCAGATAATGTGTGGGGGGGGGCTTGATTTTTAGGCACCATTAGTTTTCGTCTACATGTTTTTTTCAGTCGTGAATGACTAAAGCAAAACTTGAAGAAAAAATAACTTAAAATCAGAAAATGTATTCCTATAACATCTCACGAATAACCTCTTGATTAATTAAATATTAGTGAATCTAGTGTTAAATAAAGTTCTGATGGCTAAATTAATAGTTTATTTAGTTGTTTTAAGTTCATAGTAGTTAATTTATTATAAATATTTAGATTTAATCAGTCTTATAAATATTGGCAATGTAGAATATTAGCTGCTTTGACGTAGATAAACTTCCAATTAACCTAAATAAATAAATCAAATTTTATTGTCACTAAGCAACAAACATGAGCAATAGACAACGTCAACTTACAACTAATTATTGGCTAAATTAAATAATGATACAGTTGAGCATAGCACAAATCAATCATATCATACAGATAAAAACATTTCAATATTTAAATAACCACAAATTTTAAACACTAATAAATAAACCAGTTTAAAAGTATAAAATTACATTAACACCTATGTACACAGAATCTCTATAAACAAACCATATTTATATAAATAATGACAATGTATTTCAGTTTAAAAAATAAAAATTACAATACAGAATCAAAACTCTAGTTATATAGAAGAAGTTATAATGTACATTATTGTACAAGTATAATAATCAAATAAATAAATATACAAATATTCAAGGAACTTAAAACTATATATCCACGACTATACTACGGTCAAAGAATTCACTAAGAGAATACATTAGGGGTTGCCACTAACCAGCTGAACAATTTAATTTTGAATTTATCCAAAGGTTCCATTATTAAATTTTGTGGTAATTTATTATACATTTTCAGTCCAATAATATCATAGCTATTCTGGGACTTTGATAGTCTTTGAAAAGGTATATTTAAATTATTTTTATTTCTTGTTGCATGGGAATGTATATCATGCCTAAGTATTTTGTGCACATTAGTTTTTACATGAATTAAAACTGTGTATATATACAAATGTATGACTGTCAAAATTCTTAATTTAATAAATAAAGGCCTGCAATGGTCTAATGTACCTGATCAAGATATTGTCCTCATAGCCTTTTTCTGTAATAATAATACACTATTTACATAACAACAATTACCCCAAAACAAGATACCATACAAAACAACACTTTGAAAAAAAACAAAGTATGATGACCTTACATAGTTTTCAGGAACATGATTTTTAAGATTTTTTAATAAATAAATTACTCTTGATAATTTACTGGTAACATAATCAACGTGGGGCTTCCATGACAACTTATTATCTATATATACACCTAAAAACTTAACACTACTTAACATATTTTCTGCTGGAATATCTCTTAAGCTAAAAACTATTTGTTGGGTTTTACTATCATTTAATAGGAAACTATTTGCCCTAAACCAAGTTGCAGCTTCAGCTAATGTCTGTAGTGTAGAGGTTGAGTGTGTTTGGAAATCTATGTTTGTATCAAAGAAGGTGGTGTCATCTGCGTACAATATTGACTGAACTCTTATTATAGATGGAAGATCATTAATCATTAAAGTAAACAGGACTGGTCCAAGGACCAAACCCTGTGGAACACCAAATTTAACTAATTCTACTTCAGACTTATTTTTATCGATACAAACTATTTGTTTGCGATTGGATAGATATGACTTTACTAACTTAATGCTCAAAAAACTCATACCATAATGCCTAAGTTTATTCAGCAGAATTGTATGGTCAACACAGTCAAACGCTTTACTCACGTCACAAAATGTGGCTTGAGCAAACTGACCTTTTCAAAAGCATCAAACACTTTTTTAATCAATGAGTCAATCGCAGTCACAGTTGATTTACCTTTGGTAAAGCCAAACTGTGAATCGTTTATAATGTGATTCTCACTTAAATAATTACAAATTTGCAATTTTATTACAGACTCAAAGATCTTTGAAAATACAGGAACCAATGATATTGGTCGGAAGCTTGATGCACAACTTTTTAGTCCCTTTTTATAAACAGGAATCACTCTACACAATTTAAGTTTATTTGGAAATATTCCTTCAGTTATACATCTATTGATACAATATGTGAGAGGAACCACTATACAATCTATTACCCTTTTAATAAAATTACTGGACAAATCATAAATGTCTACACTATTTGATGACTTAAGCTATCAACTACTTCTAATATTACTTTAGGTGTTACTTCATTGAAGTAAAAAGGTCTTGTGTTTATAATAGGCCCACTACTTTCCATGAATTGTGCTGCTGTAATGTTGGGAAGTTCAATTTTGTTGTGTTCTTCCTCAACAGATTTTACAAAAAAGTTTTTTAATTCATGGGGAGAAATATAAAAATTTTCTTTCAACTTATATTTTGCCACTTTGTTAATTATTTTCCACGCTGATTTGCATTTGTCACCAGATATTTGAATCTGTGATATATTATGCTGCTTTTTAGCTGCATTTACAGCATACTTATATTCTTTCCTAGCAGTACAATAAGCTAACCCAGACAGAACTGCGTTTTCTTTCTTATTTAAGTCATAGTACAATAACACATTGTTTTTCATCTTTGACAACTGTGGGGTGTACCAGCTAGAGTGTTTATTACTAGCTTTTGTTTTATTTTGTCTGACTTTGATATTTCTTTGGGGCAAATACAAATTAAAATTATATAAAAATATATCAATGAAACGATTAAAATTTGATTCACAGTCAGCTGAGTCTGATAATACAGTTAACCAGTCTATATTTGATAGAGAATCCTTAAACTGTAAAATTTTACTATCTGTTATTTGTCTGGTACTTACAATTTTTGGTTTATCACTATCCCCTCCTACATGTACATCTAATAAACTTAACCATACACAACCATGATCAGAAAAAGTAAACTCAGTAACATTTGATTTTATATTGTTATGACTTAGATTTGTAAAAATATTATCTAGGCAGGCTAGACCTCTTGTGAATTTAAAATTAATACAATGAAAATTGAACTGCCTTAGAAGATTTTTTAGCTCATGCACATTTGTTTTATCTTTTAATACATCAAACTCAGCATTAATGTCACCACCTAACACAACGCTATAATTTTTCCACTTGGGCCTGCTAAATAAATTTAAGACACTTTCTAGCTTTTCTATAAAATCTGCAGGGTCACCCATGGGTGATTTATAAAGTGAGATTAAAACCAACTTAAACTTATCAATAGCAATACCAGTTACTTCAATATTCATTTCGCAGATGAAACAATCTAAATCTAATTTCTTGCAATCTGGAAAAAGTTTGCACTTTCACTAGTTCACACTATTAATAAATTATTGCTTCGCAATATAAAACCAAATCATACAGTTTGGGGTTGACTCTTAATACATATTCACGTAAGAAACCAAACTGAACCTTTGCAGTATATTTTAGGAGAGACAGTATGACCTGGAACAACCGTATAGCCTAATTCAAATACCGCTCTTGACATAATCAAGACAGATCAGATCATTTTATATTTTAAAATCTACACATTATTAAGTAAAGTTACAATGTATAAAACATTCAATTAAAAAAAAAATAAGGAATAATAAATGAAAAGTCTGATATCAACTTTTTGAAAGAATAGAAAATATACAATGAACTGCCACATAACTGCACGAAATATTTTACAAAATAAGGTATTATATGTGTTAAAACGTATTACTTTTAAAAGACAACTATTATACTTCTTTGTTTTTGAAATTTGTTAATGATGGAATATCAGATGAGGGAGACAAAGGTAGTTGGAAATTTGCCATCATTTCGTGAAAAGTAACAATCACGACGTTTCGATTTGGTAAAACCCAAACCTTTTTCAAGTGCTAAAAACTAAATTACATCTACACAAACATGTTATAAAACTACGTTCTTAAACTAATAAACTTATCTACTTTAATAATTATCTACATTTTAACCTATATCCTAGAATGGAGTACAACAAAATGAACTTCTACTAAATATTTTAAAAAATATTAACAAGGTTAAATTAATATAGCCAATTAGGCGCTGTCAAGGTCACGATATCAACAAAAATTGTCAAAACACAATAAAATTAATATTCAAATCAGACTGAAATAAGATTACATTAACTAATCATAAATATATGGTACCTGAAAAACACTATTAATTTAAAATAACATTTAACATGCACAAAAAATTATATATATATGACTCGGAAGGACTGAGACTACTATTACAATTACATTTTAACCTGAAAAGACAACAATTATTAGAAATAAAACAATACAATAATCAAATATTACAAAAATGATGAAGTCTTACAACCCGCAGTGACGATGGCGTCTAGACGTCCCAGGCACGAAGTGAGGATGATAATGCAGTGTCTACGAAGTTCCCACCAAGGTAATAAAACACGGGGACAAGACAAACATACACACTACACTTCACAACAACCATACACAGACTGACGAGGTCAGGGACGTACGCTCCGAGATCGCCAAAAATGCGGTGACTCAGGTACGGGGATGTAGACTCATGGGATGTTTAATTGTTGTAGGTGCAGGTGGTGTAGGATTCTGGTTAGATGATGTCATGAGTGTATTGAACTTTTTATCAAGTGTGTTTTTAAGTAAAGGAACCCACATGGGTCTAACTTCTATGCTACTTTGACTGATTACTTGTTCATTATTTAGTTTCATAAAGGCACCTTCGATGAATTTACGTTTAAAAAAATGTGGTTCCCTGTGAAGTATTTTGGTGTTATCCCAGTTAAATCTGTGTTTATTGTTCCAGGCATGTTCAGCTAATTTAGAATGTGTAGTGTTTCCTTTTTTAATGTTATTTTTGTGTTCTTTTAGCCTAACTTCCAGTGGTCTCTTTGTTTCTCCTATGTATTTTTCATTGCATTCACAAGTAATGCAATAAACTACATTTTTGGAGGATTGCTCCTCATTCTTTGGTTTAGTTTTAGTTAAAGACTGTCTTAATGTGTTTTGTGTGTTGAATGATGTTCTGATTTTGTATTTCTTGGCTATGCGTCTGATTTTTTCTGAAATGTTAGGTGTATATGGAATGGACATGAATGCTTTAGGCTTTTCTGTGTCAGTGGGTGTTTGTTTGCGTTTTCTTATTTGTTTGCATTTGTTTATGAGAGACTGAGGGTAGCCATTGTTTATTAGATCTTTGGAAACATTGTTTAGTTCATAGTCTAGTTTAGTTTTGTCTGTGGCTCGGGCCCTATCAAAGAGAGAGAAGGCTACACCTTCTTTAACAGTTTGTGGGTGGTTAGAATTGAAATTGAGGTATTTGCCTGTGTGAGTTAGTTTTCTGTAGACTGATGTTTTTAGGCCATGTTTTGTTTTTTCTACATTTACATCCAAAAATGATAATTTATTGTTTATTTCTTTTTCCATGGTGAATTTAATGGTGGGTGAAACCTTGTTCAAGTGTTTTAAAAATTCTTCTAAATTAGGTTCACCGTGACTCCAGCAGACAAATTTGTCGTCCACGTACCTAAGCCAAACCTTAGGTTTGAGATTTGAGGAAGCAATTGCTTGTTCCTCAAACTCTTCCATGTAGATATTGGCGAAAATAAGTTATAGTGGGGAACCCATTGCCATACCATCATCCTGGCGGTATATTTGACCATCTATTTCAAAGTGATTACATTCAGTGCAAAGCTGTTAAAGTTCCATTATTACGTGAATAGGCAGTTCGGTACGTTCTGAAAGTTTAGTGTCTTGGTTAAGCCTGTTTTCGATTATTCTTAGAGTTTCTTTTACCGGAATATTAGTGAACAAGTTAACTACATCAAAACTTACAAGAATGTCATTATTATTAATGGTCATCGTTTTTGTCATTTCAGTGAACTCCTTTGAATTCTTTACGTGTGATGTTGTGTTGTTAGCCAAAGGAGTGATTATTGGAAGTAGAAACTTGCATAATTCACGGGAAGGAGAATCTCTGGAGCTGACAATAGGTCGTAAGGGAATGTTAGGTTTGTGAATTTTGGGTAGGCCATACATGTGTGGTGTTTTGGAGTTATGTGGTGTTAGCCTACTACGTAATTTATCGGGCATGTATTTTTTGTGTTTTCTAAGGGTTTGTTCAATTTTCCTTTCAAAGGATTTAGTTGGGTCTCTATTTAGTACTGTGTATTTTCCATCTTTAAGAGTTTCTTGAATTTTGTGTTCGTATGTAGTTTTATCTAATATGACTGTGGCATTTCCTTTATCTGCAGGTAAAATTTTTATGTCCTGTTCACTTTTGAGGGCCTTTAGAGCGTTGAGTTCAGTTTTACAGAGGTTAGGTTTGGTGGGTTGAATTTTCATTAGGGCGATACTGGCCTCACACCTGAACTGATCGGCATCCTCCTCAGGTAGCTGTTGAGCAGCCGATTCAATTCCAGTAATGAAATCCAGCACGTTAGGTCTTTTAGTAACAACAGAAAAATTTAGCCCTTTAGATAGTACGTCAGTTTCTTCTTTAGTTAGTGTTTTGCTGAAGATATTAACTATATTATTCATCTGTGATGTTCGGTGAATTCCATTTTGTGAGTCAAGGTTCAAAGAATTTGTAGGTGTGTTAGATGAGTAGGTTTGTTTATCATCCTCACACTTCGTGCCTGGGACGTCTAGACGCCATCGTAACTGCGGGTTGTAAGACTTCATCATTTTTGTAATATTTGATTATTGTATTGTTTTATTCCTAATAATTGTTGTCTTTTCAGGTTAAAATGTAATTTTAATAGTAGTCTCAGTCCTTCCGAGTCATATATATATAATTTTTTGTGCATGTTAAATGTTATTTTAAATTAATAGTGTTTTTCAGGTACCATATATTTATGATTAGTTAATGTAATCTTATTTCAGTCTGATTTGAATATTAATTTTATTGTGTTTTGACAATTTTTGTTGATATCGTGACCTTGACATCACCTAATTGGCTATATTAATTTAACCTTGTTAATATTTTTTTAATATTTAGTATAAGTTCATTTTGTTGTACTCCATTCTAGGATATAGGTTAAAATGTAGATAATTATTAAAGTAGATAATTTTATTAGTTTAAGAACGTAGTTTTATAACATGTTTGTGTAGATGTAATTTAGTTTTTAGCACTTGAAAAGGGTTTGGGTTTTACCAAATCGAAACGTCGTGATTGTAACTTTTCACGTAATGATGGCAAATGTCCAACTACCTTTGTCTCCCTCATATTATACTTCGATAAAAACTTTAAAGATTACTTAACATAACTGTATATTAAGTTTTTTTTTTTCATTAGTGTACCTGAGTTTTAATTTTGACCATTAGTAAATATTAATATTTTTTATTTAATATTGTTTTTGGTTTTACCAATTTTTTTATTTTGGTTGATCCAAAACGGCTGACACATAATTTATTTAATTTGATTTGTATTTAGTACAGCTACATAAGTGGGAACGCCTGGGGTTTTCTGAGTAATTTAAACAAAAAATATTAAACGATATGTTACATTTATTTAATTATGGACCCAAAGATCTATGTTCATACAGTTAACTTGTCAAAACTAAAAAAATAATTAAATGTAAATTTAAATTCAAAAGCACACACAATCGCCACGACTTTAGCAGGACCATGCACTATTACCACAGATAACTAACTCTACCCAGATAGCTCATAATAGACGGGAAAAGATATGCGCTGTTTAAGGAATTTGTAGGCAACACGCACAACAAGACTTTGATTTTAGGATGCGATGTTGTCTCATTGAACTACCTTCTTCTATTCTAACTAGGATAATAATTGAAAAAGAAGCATGACTGAATTCCATATGGCAACGTCGCCCAGTTCACATCTGCTCCAAGCGCTTTGAGGCTGTTTGGTCAAATGAAATTTCGTTTTTTTTTTCAATTTCAATGAGTTTGTATCAGCTATTAAACACCTCCCAAGTAATTCTTTCATAAAAATTATGTTTATTGTTACAAATATATCATCTCAAAGATGCGAATTTGGGCTTTCTTGGTACATACAGAATTAAGAAACTATTTTCACGATTATTCCCACATTTTTAAAACAGGCTCTCACAAGACTGGTCTTGCTCATTAGTCATTTTAAATTACGTAATTCTACTGCAATTCAGTAAATTTGTTTTTAAATAATTAATGTTATATGTTTTCTTTTATTTTATTACGACGAAAAATACATTATCGTGTTTGGCATATCATGCTTTTTAATATCACACAGTTTACAAAATTGATTAATTTTATATACTCAACTGGGATATGTACTTTTACTCACATGTTATATTATAATCCAATCGCCACGCACACTTACAGCGAGACACAGCACCCGCACCCGCTGAAAAGCACTTAAACGACTTCCTGAACTTATACCCCACCCATCACAGGGGAGGTAGAGGGGTCGAGTGTCTTTGTATGGGTAGATCGCGGCCAGACATACATTCAGTGCTTCAAGCGGAATTCAGTTCTCCCTAAGGCCGGCCGAACCGTCTTAAAGCGGACAGTTCACTCACTACCAACAATTTGTCAATACTCTTTAGCATGGATAGAGTCACTCTTTGGCTATCTGGGTAGAGTTAGTTATCTAGGCTATTACTGTAATAAAACAATCATGTTTTGTACTCTCTGATCTAAAGATATGTGTTTACTTTAAGCATTCAGAATACACTTTTTCTGTAAGACCGGTCCGCATATCGGAGGATTCGGTTATCAGAAGTCCGGATATGAGCTGGTTTACTAATATTGTATTTGTTTTGAATAAAATGATAATATGTTTGTTTTAAGGTTGAGCTATGATATCCAAAATTGTATAGACTTAGGGGCCATTGATCGTTTAATAAAAACAAAAGCTATATTTATTGGAATTTAACTTAAATGTTTTTTTGACGACAACGTTCGGCGATATAGGCTTAGTGGTGGGCAAGCCAATCAGTTACATGTATTGTGTACTTTATATCGCCGTTACTGCCAATAACAACGAATTTATTGGCTATTGGTCTCTGCATCGTATTGCAAATAATTTGTAAATTATATGGCATCCTCTTTTTTTAGGGCCTAAAAGTAGGTATTTCGACCTCAACTAACTTACATAAATTAAAAAAGTTATGAGTTAAAGATATGAAACTAAATAGAGGTTTTAATGGACTTCTTAAAATATGTCGTTTACAACTGCATTTTCTATAGCTTATAACAAAAATTGCAATTTAAACGTTTCTTTCTAAACGGAAGTTTACATTCAAACGTATAGTCATTGGAAAAAATTAAAGGCTACAAAGAAGATTTATTACTAAAATAATTTGATCAATTCACTTTTCGTTCTTCATACAACCAATAAATTCTAAATAATTGGTTGAATTACAACAATTACAAATACTGCATAATCTTCCTGCTTAGGCATGTGGCTCATATGTGTGAACGTTTCTCTTGCTGAAACATTCTAAAATAATTTGACGATGTTACGTTTTACACCCATTTCACACGAAATAACATCAATGATGCGTCCCTCGGTTTCCTTGCATTGCAGTTTGTTTGGATACATACTGTATAATAACATCAATGATGCGTCCCTCGGTTTCCTTGCATTGCAGTTTGTTTGGATACATACTGTATAATAACATCAATGATGCGTCCCTCGGTTTCCTTGCATTGCAGTTTGTTTGGATACATACTGTATAATAACATCAATGATGTGTCCCCTGGTTTCCAAGCATTGCTGTTTGTTTGGATACATAGACTACTGTATAATAACATCAATGATGCGTCCCCTGGTTTCCTTGCATTGCAGTTTGTTTGGATACATACTGTATAATAACATCAATGATGTGTCCCCTGGTTTCCAAGCATTGCAGTTTATTTGGATACATAGACTACTGTATAATAACATCAATGATGCGTCCCTCGGTTTCCTTGCATTGCAGTTTGTTTGGATACATACTGTATAATAACATCAATCATGTGTCCCCTGGTTTCCAAGCATTGCTGTTTGTTTGGATACATAGACTACTGTATAATAAGATCAATGATGCGTCCCTCGGTTTCCTTGCATTGCAGTTTGTTTGGATACATACTGTATAATAACATCAATGATGTGTCCCCTGGTTTCCAAGCATTGCAGTTTGTTTGGATACATAGACTACTGTATAATAACATCAATGATGCGTCCCTCGGTTTCCTTGCATTGCAGTTTGTTTGGATACATACTGTATAATAACATCAATGATGTGTCCCTCGGTTTCCTTGCATTGCAGTTTGTTTGGATACATACTGTATAATAACATCAATGATGTGTCCCTCGGTTTCCTTGCATTGCAGTTTGTTTGGATACATACTGTATAATAACATCAATGATGTGTCCCTCGGTTTCCTTGCATTGCAGTTTGTTTGGATACATACTGTATAATAACATCAATGATGCGTCCCCTGGTTTCCTTGCATTGCTGTTTGTTTGGATACATAGACTACTGTATAATAACATCAATGATGCGTCCCTCGGTTTCCAAACATTGCAGTTTGTTTGGATACATACTGTATAATAACATCAATGATGCGTCCCCTGGTTTCCAAGCATTGCTGTTTGTTTGGATACATAGACTACTGTATAATAACATCAATGATGCGTCCCTCGGTTTCCTTGCATTGCAGTTTGTTTGGATACATACTGTATAATAACATCAATGATGCGTCCCCTGGTTTCCAAGCATTGCTGTTTGTTTGGACACATACTGTATAATAAGATCAATGATGCGTCCCCTGGTTTCCAAGCATTGCTGTTTGTTTGGATACATACTGTATAATAAGATCAATGATGCGTCTCCTGGTTTTCAAGCATTGCTGTTTGTTTGGATACATACTGTATAATAAGATCAATGGTGCGTCCCCTGGTTTCCAAGCATTGCTGTTTGTTTGGAAACATACTGTATAATAAGATCAATGATGCGTTCCTCGGTTTCCTTGCATTGCAGTTTGTTTGGATACATACTGTATAATAACATATATGATGCGTCCCTCGGTTTCCTTGCATTGCAGTTTGTTTGGATACATACTGTATAATAACATCAATGATGCGTCCCTCGGTTTCCTTGCATTGCAGTTTGTTTGGATACATACTGTATAATAACATCAATGATGTGTCCCTCGGTTTCCTTGCATTGCAGTTTGTTTGGATACATACTGTATAATAACATCAATGATGTGTCCCTCGGTTTCCTTGCATTGCAGTTTGTTTGGATACATACTGTATAATAACATCAATGATGCGTCCCTCGGTTTCCTTGCATTGCAGTTTGTTTGGATACATACTGTATAATAACATCAATGATGTGTCCCTCGGTTTCCTTGCATTGCAGTTTGTTTGGAAACATACTGTATAATAAGATCAATGATGCGTTCCTCGGTTTCCTTGCATTGCAGTTTGTTTGGATACATACTGTATAATAACATATATGATGCGTCCCTCGGTTTCCTTGCATTGCAGTTTGTTTGGATACATACTGTATAATAAGATCAATGATGCGTTCCTCGGTTTCCTTGCATTGCAGTTTGTTTGGATACATACTGTATAATAACATCAATGATGTGTCCCTCGGTTTCCTTGCATTGCAGTTTGTTTGGATACATACTGTATAATAAGATCAATGATGCGTCCCCTGGTTTCCAAGCATTGCTGTTTGTTTGGATACATACTGTATAATAACATCAATGATGCGTTCCTCGGTTTCCTTGCATTGCAGTTTGTTTGGATACATACTGTTTAATAACATCAATGATGCGTCCCTCGGTTTCCTTGCATTGCAGTTTGTTTGGATACATACTGTATAATAACATCAATGATGTGTCCCTCGGTTTCCTTGCATTGCAGTTTGTTTGGATACATACTGTATAATAACATCAATGATGCGTCCCTCGGTTTCCTTGCATTGCAGTTTGTTTGGATACATACTGTATAATAACATCAATGATGCGTCCCTCGGTTTCCTCGCATTGCAGTTTGTTTGGATACATACTGTATAATAACATCAATGATGTGTCCCTCGGTTTCCTTGCATTGCAGTTTGTTTGGATACATACTGTATAATAACATCAATGATGCGTCCCCTGGTTTCCAAGCATTGCTGTTTGTTTGGATACATACTGTATAATAACATCAATGATGCGTTCCTCGGTTTCCTTGCATTGCAGTTTGTTTGGATACATACTGTTTAATAACATCAATGATGCGTCCCTCGGTTTCCTTGCATTGCAGTTTGTTTGGATACATACTGTATAATAACATCAATGATGTGTCCCTCGGTTTCCTTGCATTGCAGTTTGTTTGGATACATACTGTATAATAAGATCAATGATGCGTTTCTCGGTTTCCTTGCATTGCAGTTTGTTTGGATACATACTGTTTAATAACATCAATGATGCGTCCCTCGGTTTCCTTGCATTGCAGTTTGTTTGGATACATACTGTATAATAACATCAATGATGTGTCCCTCGGTTTCCTTGCATTGCAGTTTGTTTGGATACATACTGTATAATAACATCAATGATGCGTCCCTCGGTTTCGTTGCATTGCAGTTTGTTTGGATACATACTGTATAATAACATCAATGATGTGTCCCTCGGTTTCCTCGCATTGCAGTTTGTTTGGATACATACTGTATAATAACATCAATGATGTGTCCCTCGGTTTCCTTGCATTGCAGTTTGTTTGGATACATACTGTATAATAACATCAATGATGCGTCCCTCGGTTTCGTTGCATTGCAGTTTGTTTGGATACATACTGTTTAATAACATCAATGATGCGTCCCTCGGTTTCCTTGCATTGCAGTTTGTTTGGATACATACTGTATAATAACATCAATGATGTGTCCCTCGGTTTCCTTGCATTGCAGTTTGTTTGGATACATACTGTATAATAACATCAATGATGTGTCCCTCGGTTTCCTTGCATTGCAGTTTGTTTGGATACATACTGTATAATAACATCAATGATGTGTCCCTCGGTTTCCTTGCATTGCAGTTTGTTTGGATACATACTGTATAATAACATCAATGATGCGTCCCTCGGTTTCCTTGCATTACAGTTTGTTTGGATACATATTGTATAATATTTAGTGATATTTGTTTCGGATATTTTATAAAAATGCTATATACAGTGTTACTTATTTAAATAACACTATATTTTCATTGTTAAATCAAATTTGGAGTATTAGGACGTTTTAACACAAATCTTATATCATAAATCACGTTAGAGACGTCCACGTTATGTGGTTTAGTGGTAGAGAAGACTAAATAGTCCTAACTTTACCTCATAAATAAAGACATTTTTATTTAATTTTAACAGCTAGTAAAAATTAGGCCACGTGAAATTCAACAAATATTATAAAATAATTATTTTATTGTATTTTGAATACACCATTATCGAAAACTCGTGGTTTAAATTTTTTTTTGAGTTCATTATTTTTATCAATGTCTGTTGTTTTGGTGAAGAAGAAGAGTTTATAGAAATACTGTAATAAAAAACATTGCTATCCAACATTTCACTATAATGTATAAATAATTTCTTAGTGCTTCTTTGAAGATCACAAATTCCAACTGTAAAATTATAAAATTGCTCTTTTATACCCAATTTTTAAATAAACTAACTGTAAAAAATGACGTATATGTTTACCACTTTACTGCAAGACATATTTTATGCATTTTTGTGTATGTGTTTTTTTTTACAATTTCGGTTATGGCATCTATCTATCTGAAACACAATAGTTATTGATAATCTAACATGATTTTATTTTATTCTGATAATATTTTTCGTACTGTCTTTGTTCTCTTATAATTGAGAAGATGGCAGTGATTTGTTATGGTTAAGAATGTAAAGGTACCATAACGGTAAATTTTTAAAATTTCTTATACGGTAACTTTACGGATTTATGTAAAGTTCGTAAGTCGTGTATAGTAAGTGCTTAATTCTTTCCATTTTCGTGATTAATGTCACATGTTACTGTGACATTGTGACATTTCCGTGATTAATGTCACAGTAGTTAATAGTCACATAAAACCACTTAGAAATGGTAAGGTTTTCAAAATAGCCATGGATTTGGTAATTATAAAATATTATTATTATCAAATTATCAATTATTTAATGTTATGAATATTAATTAATAATAGTGATATAAATATTTAGATCTGTGTATTAACAACCTATCACTGTGCAGAAAACATCTGTAAGGAGACCGGTAAGCATTGCAACTAACAATGTAAACCCCTTCCCTGTCTTTAATACTTTATGTACCGTCCTCTCTTACACAAAAATGGTGTTTCTTCAATAAGACTTGTAAATCAAGAATTATATATTCAATTTTTATAATAATTGGAAAGTCTACGTTAATCATCTGATATGACATATAGTGTCGATTTTTAAAAATCTGTGAGTAGGCTACGGCTACACCAATTAATATAGTGATACATTTGTAAAAAGCTCCCTAGACTGGTCACCTGCTATTTGGTTTGTGGTGAGTTATTAGTCTATGCTAAAAATCATAATAAATCAAATATTCCTTTATTTTTTACAGCATTATGTACAATGTGTAATAGCGTCATTAATTTATAGTTTAATATAAAACCCTTTAAAAACAAATCATTATTATAAAGCACTCATGCCAGCTGGCACTTCAAATATTAGTCTACAATGTAGAAGGCATGAGGCAAAAGGTAAGCTTTGGATTTTCCAGAAAACCCGCTCACGCCACTTTCACATGTTATTGAGTTTGCCAGTGCGTTGAAGAGTCTAGGGCCGTTAAACTGTAAATGTTTCTAAAAAGATTCAGTTTCATGAGGAGGTAGACTAAGATTACTGTTCGGACGAAGATTATACTCGTGTTTTGGGAAATCTGTCATAAAATTGTGGCTATTTCTTTTGACATACAAGAGGACATGGTAGATGAAGTTACACGGAAATGTAAGTAAATTGTGTTCTTTGAAAAAATTTCTGTAAGAAAAAGATTTTCGATTTTTAAACATAGTTCTTAATGCCTTTGTTTGAAGTTTAAATATAAATTTGCTCTTTGTGCATTCATAACTCAAATTCCACTGCATACGATAGATTTGGATAAATTAAACCATAATTTGCACACAGTAATACATCTTTGTTCATGAACGAGGCTAGATTTCTTAATGCGAAAATACCAGAATTTAAATTTTTTACAAACTGAGGAATTATGTGTTTCATAAGTTTGCAAGTTTCATAACTTTGCACCATTAGTATGTAAAGAATCATGTTTTCCTGTACATTATTATAGTACTGATACAATTATATATTCTGTACTATATGACCTAAAATTTAAACATTTAAAATAATTATTGGCCAAACTATTGTAACTTACATATTTTTCTAAGACCTAGATTGTATTCAGCAAAGTAAAAATATATTATATAGTCAAATACTCAAGCACTAAACAACTTTGTTTATTCCACTTTGAAACTGAGTGTCTAAGATCACATACATACATGCAATAACGATTATTAGGAAGTTGCTTCCATATTATTTTAAAAAATTGTGCCAATCACACTACCAGGTGTACTTGCCAATCTGTGGCGTATAACTGTTGGCCCAAAGAGTGCAACAGCCAAACAATTCAAACATGCTCAACATTACTCAGTTGATGCAATTTCTAAGACCTCCCACAACGTTATAACCAAAACACAAGGAATCATGACGATACATCAGTTGTAATGTTTATATAGTGTGTTTTTTTTATAATGCCATTGACGTTAATATAAATATTAATGTATTTCGTAACAGTTTATTCGTGTCTAATTGTTGTAAATAGCTTATGTTATTTTAACTATGTTTTAATGAAATGTTCATAGTTTAGAAAATAAATTGTTGAATAAATTATATTCTACAATCCAATTGGGAATAATTAGAATACTCCAAATTTTGTTGTATTAATTTAACATTAATACAACAAAAATTGGTTCTGGCTAAAACGTTTATCCTATTTTCAAAATAGGTGTACTTTAGATAAAGTAAGATAAACAAACAATATATCAGTGTTAACAAAAGGAAAACACAACATCCCCCTGTTGGCCCCTGGACAAACAGCTACTGTTAGGGTCAATCAATTGCTCTTCACTACGTAAACAGTAGCCACCCACAACCCCACAGTTGGGGTGTTTGGATTTAAACTACAGTAGCACAGATCTTGTGACAGTGTTGACAAAGAGTGAAAAACAACACAACTGGCCATTGGACAAACAGCTACTGTTGGGATCAATCAAGTGCTCTTCACTACGTAAACAGTAGCTGCCCACAACCCCACAGTTGGGGTGTTTAGACATTACACGACAGCAGCACAAATCGTGTGAAAGTGTTAACAAAGAGTGAAAACAACACAACTGGCCATTGGACAAACAGCTACTGTTGGGATCAATCAAGTACTCTTCACTACGTAAACAGTAGCTGCCCACAACCCCACAGTTGGGGTGTTTAGACATTACACGACAGCAGCACAAATCGTGTGAAAGTGTTAACAAAGAGTGAAAAACAACACCACTGGCCATTGGACAAACAGCTACTGTTGGGATCAATCAAGTGCTCTTCACTACGTAAACAGTAGCTGCCCACAACCCCACAGTTGGGGTGTTTGGCTAGTAAACTACAGTAGCAAAGATCTTGTGACAGTGTTGACAAAGAGTGAAAAACAACACCACTGGCTATTAGACAAACAGCTACTGTTGGGATCAATCAAGTGCTCTTCACTACATAAACAGTAGCTGCCCACAACCCCACAGTTGGGGTGTTTAGACATTACACGACAGTAGCACAAATCGTGTGAAAGTGTTAACAAAGAGTGAAAAACAACACCACTGGCCATTGGACAAACAGCTACTGTTGGGATCAATAAAGTGCTCTTCACTACGTAAACAGTAGCTGCCCACAACCCCACAATTGGGGTGTTTGGACAGTACAAAGTAGCATAAATCGTGTGACAGTGTTAACAAAGAGTGAAAACAACACAACTGGCCATTGGACAAACAGCTACTGTTGGGATCAATCAATTGCTCTTCACTACCTAAACAGTAGCTGCCCACAACCCCACAGTTGGGGTGTTTGGCTAGTAAACTACAGTAGCACAGATCTTGTGACAGTTGTTAACATTATGTTGTTGATGTAACGATTAGTCCAAAAACTTTCGTTCCATTCCAGGTTATTGAAATTATTTATAAATGAAATAACATATTTTAATATACTCTTATACAGTATATCAATTTACTATTCTCTTAATAGGAGCTATAACTGCATTACCATTTGAATGTCAAAAGGGGTTTCTATAAATGTTGGTTTATAGTTTCAGCGAAAAAATGTGGGTTAAAGCATAGTTTGTACCATGATATATTGGTGGGTATAACAGTCAACAAATGGTTTAATAAATTTAATTCGTATACACTAATAGGTGACACAAATATAACTAAGCTAAAGCATTTAGGGGTTTCAGCCCTTTAGAGGAATGAGAGCGGAACTGATTTTAACATCACTAAGTTCAACTGTTCAACTAGTTTAAACTAATGTGATGTTATGGCAGTAAACTCTTGTTAACAATCATAAAAAAAATAAATTTTTATTAGAAATGTGTTACAATGTAACCACAGTAATTAATAGCATCAGGACACCTTGCACTATTTGACTTTTAATGACGGTAGTTTCTTGCGGAATGGTTGTGCTAAGGATCCCAGACTGTATTATTATAAATCATTAGTTTTAGATCACAAATGTTTATGAAGATGAAGTGAAATTCTTTAAGCCTTTTCATTTCATGACTGGAACTTATGGTTTCGGGAAACAACATGTCGAACCAAGCCTCTCCCCTCCCCCCCCCCAAACTCCTAGGGAGAATATGTTTTAGTGAGTCGATGAGGGTTATATAAGCGTATATAATTAATTATAGGTCGCATAGGTTGGTGGGCCATTGTTATAAATTCATTTTTGTACAGACACATATAAATTATATTTCGAAGTCGATCGTATTTTATTATGCATATTTTTCAAAAATGTTCTCAGAACGCTAACTTGTTGTGGCACCAGACTTTGTTATCGACGTTTTCGGTTCATAAGGCAAATATTACCGTCATGTAAGACGGAAGGCAAGGAGCTGTAAATGTCAGATAGTCCAGTACTTCCCTTAGTACGTGACTGTCAAACAGGAACCGTCTTGGCCAAGATGGAGCAGAAACAGCCTGAGAGTTGCTTCAACAGTCATTTCAAGAACTTATTAAATCTATTATAATATCCTGTAACCTCCTAGTTAGGGTTCAAGCTATTGAATAATCAATTTCTATCTCTACTTAATAAAATTATACAAAAATAATAAAATACTCATTAAGATCGTAAGTGCATGATCTAAAACACCTAAATATCAAACTCAAATTCAATTTAATACAAAATCTTGTCATATTAAATTTACGGGTTTCTCTCTT
Organism: Stictocephala bisonia; assembly: GCA_035578905.1. Classification (NCBI taxonomy): domain Eukaryota; kingdom Metazoa; phylum Arthropoda; class Insecta; order Hemiptera; family Membracidae; genus Stictocephala; species Stictocephala bisonia. The sequence continues at coordinate 177,554 of JAQJVL010000635.1, forward strand.
TTATGTGACTAGTTATAATATTTGCTGGTAGTAAGTCATGACCTTTATTTATTTTATACCGTATTTAGCACTAAACCCATTTACCACATTAATTATCTATTATCACACTTCTTTATCATTAACCCACTAAGGTTATTCTGTGCACAAGATATATATTTAGAAACAGCCCAGCATACTTATAAAAGACCACTAACATGTAATCACGTACCATCAATGGTTCTGGCTACTTAGTGTCTGTTCTATCTAGCCCGGACCACTAACATGTAATCACGTACAATCAAAGGTTCTGGCTACTTAAGTGCCTGTTCTATCTAACCCGGACCACTAAGATGTAATCACGTACCATCAATGGTTCTGGCTACTTAAGTGCCTGTTCTACCTAGCCCGGACCACTAACATGTAATCACGTACCATCATTGGTTCTGGCTACTTAAGTGCCTGTTCTAGCTAGCCCGAACCACTAACATGTAATCACGTACTATCAATGGTTCTGGCTACTTAAGTGCCTGTTCTACCTAGCCCGGACCACTAACATGTAATCACGTACCATCATTGGTTCTGGCTACTTAAGTGCCTGTTCTAGCTAGCCCGGACCACTAATATGTAATCACGTACCATCATTGGTTCTGGCTACTTAAGTGCCTGTTCTAGCTAGCCCGGACCACTAACATGTAATCACGTACTATCAATGGTTCTGCCTACTTAAATGCCTGTTCTACCTAGCCCGGACCACTAACATGTAATCACGTACCATCAATGGTTCTGGCTACTTATGTGCCTGTTCTACCTAGCTCGGACCACTAACATGTAATCACGTACCATCAATGGTTCTGGCTACTTAAGTGCCCGTTCTACCTAGCTCGGACCACTAACATGTAATCACGTACCATCAATGGTTCTGGCTACTTAAGTGCCCAGATCACTCTGAAAGTGGTTACGCCAACAGAAACATGCCATTATACCTCACATTGACTAGGCTTTTCTATAAAACGACATCCATTTGGAAACAAATTAACGAGGGAAATACTTTTTTTAATGCTGCAACAAACACCCCGTGTACAATATTAATTGCCATTGATAAAACAATTAAATAAGTAATTTTGGTAGAAGGCCACTAAACCTGCTACGGAGTAGTATATACATTTATTAAAACCTGAACTAAAAATGAACTTAACTAAAATCCTCTGGTCTTTAATGAACACGTAATGTTGTATACAATATTTTAACCACTTCATTATGATTAAAAGTTAATGATTTTAAAATAATGTTTGAATTGCTGTTTAGATTGATAACGAATTATTCATTATCAAAGTAAAAGTATTTATTTTACCTAAAAATTCTACTTTCTTCTTTATTAAAAATCTGTACTATTTTTTACACAAGTCCAGACATTTATTTAATATGGCCTCAATCAGAAGCTCTCCTGTTAGTAGAGTGGCTATCCTCGACAATGAACTCTGTCAATAGTTCCTCCTCTCTCACTGATTTCTCCGTCTCATCTTTATTCTATCGTTAAATACAGTGTTATTTTTATTTTAGAGCAGTGATATGTTCAACGTATTCATGTCACATCATTATTCATTATTGTTGTAATTCAATGAATATTATTTTTCAGTAAGAATGCATTTAGTATAAAGTTAAATAAAGGCAAAACACTCATCCAATATAATTATTCATATAGTCGTTAACAATATTGATCGGAATGTATGAATTGTAATTATTTATTACTAGTAACAAAATGGAATATTAATTAATATCGTTTTTTTGGCTTACAATATACTGTAAGGGAAGATATCCATCATTAATCCCTATTTAATAATTGTGTTATTTAATTTTAGTACTTGTTGTATTTATAGTTTTAATTTCATATTCATAAATGTTATTACTAAAGCTACATAATATTTAAAACTATTTATGAATACATGAGTGGTTTGTTATACACTTCACCACTCCAATATTTTGCGATTAATTCTATCTTACTACCACAAAGACGTTTTACCCATTTTGCTGATTTTTAGTAAAACATATGGAGCCAGTAATACATCTTATGATTTATTACGTTCATTCTGAATGTATTTATGTCAATTGCTTTGTGGAACATTTGATAATGTAAAGGCTAATGTCTCAATAACAGCGAACCGTCGATAATGGCTCACTCTAAATGCAAAGTGAGTGAGGCTAATGAACTCAAACTCTCCTTTTTTACAAGAAAAATGGCTGCATTTTAAGCGTTTTACCAAGGGAACACATTTTTCAATGATAATTGGATACTCTGAAACGACTGAATATATCTTCATTCATTTAATAATCGTCCGAATGTTTATCCTATAGCCCATTTACCATATCTGAAATATGATTTATGAAACAGATGAATCACATTTCTATTGTATGATTATAAGTTAAGTAAAAAATGTATACTTGAAAATATAAAAAAATCGAAAGAAACTATTATTAACTACCTCTTATAAGATTTATTCTTATAAGATTTCGCTATTACACTTTCTAATGACAAAATTAAATTCCTACCGGTTCATAATTTTAGATAAATTTGTATTTTTATAAATAATTTTCTGTAATATATTTTAAAGCCGGAAGTAATGTATTCGCAAACTATTAGTTTTCACTTGAAACATTCCCAACTTGTAAGATCAGTTGAATCAGATTTAAGTTCGTGACAGGTGACTCTCTGCAAGATATCCGGTGAGGCTATCTCTATTAATTTTATTTTATCATTGTTTTTGTTTCTATGCAAGTTGTTTTTTTTGCTGGTATTTGAAAAATACTTACACTGTTTATAAGAGTTTTAAAAACATGTGTGTATTTTTTTAGTAATTTGTTTTAATAATATCAGTGTGTACACTATTGACCCTCCGTTAAAGTTGGTGACAAGCTATGCTATCGCTCCTAGCAGCAGGAGCAGAGAAGCGCGTATTTTTGCACTTTTTACATCCGCAACTGTTATTAGTATATGTCGAATAACTTATACCTGTAATCGGTCGTATCACTTTTTCTTTTATTATTATTCCACTTCTTGTGGAGTGGATGTATGCTCCTGCCGTTAGGAGCACTAGCTCCTCAGCACTTCAATGGAAGTATCGCTTCTGTATGTTATTATTCCACTTCTTGTGGAGTGGATGCTCCTGCCGTTAGGAGCACTAGCTCCTCAGCACTTCAATGGAAGTATCGCTTCTGTATGTTATTATTCCACTTCTTGTGGAGTGGATGTATGCTCCTGCCGTTAGGAGTACTAGCTCCTCAGCACTTCAATGGAAGTATCGCTTCTGTATGTTATTATTCCACTTCTTGTGGAGTGGATGTATGCTCCTACCGTTAGGAGCACTAGCTCCCCAGCACTTCAATGGAAGTATCGCTTCTGTATGTTATTATTCCACTTCTTGTGGAGTGGATGTATGCTCCTGCCGTTAGGAGTACTAGCTCATCAGCACTTCAGTGGAAGTATCGCTTCTGTATGTTATTATTCCACTTCTTGTGGAGTGGATGTATGCTCCTGACGTTAGAAGCACTAGCTCCTCAGCACTTCAATGGAAGTATCGCTTCTGTATGTTATTATTCCACTTCTTGTGGAGTGGATGTATGCTCCTGCCGTTAAGAGCACTAGCTCCTCAGCACTTCAATGGAAGTATCGCTTCTGTATGTTATTATTCCACTTCTTCTGGAGTGGATGTATGCTCCTGCCGTTAGGAGCACTAGCTCCTCAGCACTTCAATGGAAGTATCGCTTCTGTAAGTTATTATTCCACTTCTTGTGGAGTGGATGTATGCTCCTGCCGTTAGGAGCACTAGCTCCTCAGCACTTCAATGGAAGTATCGCTTCTGTATGTTATTATTCCACTTCTTGTGGAGTGGATGTATGCTCCTGCCGTTAGGAGCACTAGCTCTTCAGCACTTCAATGGAAGTATCGCTTCTGTATGTTATTATTCCACTTCTTGTGTAGTGGATGTATGCTCCTGCCGTTAGGAGTACTAGCTCCTCAGCACTTCAATGGAAGTATCGCTTCTGTATGTTATTATTCCACTTCTTGTGGAGTGGATGTATGCTCCTGCCGTTAGGAGCACTAGCTCCTCAGCACTTCAATGGAAGTATCGCTTCTGTATGTTATCATTCCACTTCTTGTGGAGTGGATGTATGCTCCTGCCGTTAGGAGCACTAGCTCCTCAGCACTTCAATGGAAGTATCGCTTCTGTATGTTATTATTCCACTTCTTGTGGAGTGGATGTATGCTCCTGCCGTTAGGAGTACTAGCTCCTCAGCACTTCAGTGGAAATATCGCTTCTGTATGTTATTACACTATGGTATGTGAGAGTTTACATTTGTCCTTCGTGGCTGCCTCATTAGTATAAATAAAATAAATGTTCCACTTTTAATTAAATTTTTTATTGATCAACCTTTAACATGGTCCTCTTGAGTTAACGGATAAATGGACTTGTTCATTTAACTTAACCTTTTGCGCCCCATAGGTGAACTGAGTCCGACATCGTTATTTTCCCGTTCCACTCCATAGGCGGACTCAGTCGGACATCGGTTATCGATCTTTTATTTCATTTCCAGTTCGTTTCAGATATTGTTTATAGTTGCCATGGTAATATTTCCTTGTATTTTCAGTCACTCAGTGTTTAATTTGAACTTCGTAGTATTTTTTTTTTTCGTTTTAAAACTAATCAGCTTTAGTCAGCTCCAGCTGTCGTCTTCACATTGAACGTTTATTGTTGCGTGATTAGGTAGTGTTTGTAAACAATATTTACATTGCTTTTGTGTATATATTATGTTTTGTTAGTTACTATTATTAATTTTTAGAATATATCAAATTGCATATAATGTAAATTTTTGTACTATTTTCGTGTACAGTTAGTATTATTGCGTCTAATCTAAAATGTGTAATCTAAATTAGAGATAGTTTAGATTACACAAACATTGAAGCTATGTTTGACAAATTTTTAAGGTTTTATATTTTTGTGTTAGAACAAAATTATTTGTGTTAGAACAAAATACTGTTACCAGTATCAGTACTAATTGCATATATGTCAAGTGTGACTACAAAACAGAACTGCAGCAGCTAAAAAATTGTGATATACATAACATGAAACTGTAGTATTCTACAAAATGATAATTTGGTAAAGTTAACACGCTTTGTAATGTGTTGTAAAGTAGCATATGGAAATTATAATATGTTTTATAAACCAAACAAAATTAGCGTTTTTAGTCTAGAATTAAATGCCTGTTTTAATGATGTCCATGCAAATTGAAAAACAGTAATAATTGATGTTAAAACTTAATCAAAATATCAGACAATTATATATATATATATATTTATTTATTTGTTTATATTTTTATATGTGAGTAAAAGTTACATACATTTTAAATAAATTACATAACAATGTTCACCAGATTATATTGAATAATTTAGTAAACAGCACTTAGTACCTGCTTACATAATAGGTAATTGTAACTAAATGCACAATTGACAAACATTAAATGGATCTGGCAGGTCACCGTGTGGCAAAAAATAAACGGAGTGCAAAATTTTGATTACATTTACATTACATTTTGTTGATTTCAAATTCTTAAATGTTAGTATGGAAATTGATCATCTTAAATTACTTTGAAATAAAATGTAACCTTTTTCTCAACAATATCATATGAAAGTTCATCTATGCAGTGCTTAAAGGCACTTAATGTATACTATCTGTGAAGGTTAGATAACTGACGTTCCACTCTTCATCTATGCAGTGCTTAAAGACACTTAATGTATACAATCTGTGAAGGTTAGATAACTGACGTCCCACTCTTCATCTATGCAGTGCTGAAAGACACTTAATGTATACAATCTGTGAAGGTAAGATAGCTGACGTTCCACTCTTCATCTATGCAGTGCTTAAAGACACTTAATGTATACAATCTGTGAAGGTTAGATAGCTGACGTTCCACTCTTCATCTATGCAGTGCTTAAAGACACTTAATGTATACTATCTGTGAAGGTTAGGTAACTGACGTTCCACTCTTCATCTATGCAGTGCTTAAAGACACTTAATGTATACAATCTGTGAAGGTTAGATAGCTGACGTTCCACTCTTCATCTATGCAGTGCTTAAAGACACTTAATGTATACAATCTGTGAAGGTTAGATAGCTGACGTTCCACTCTTCATCTATGCAGTGCTTAAAGACACTTAATGTATACAATCTGTGAAGGTTAGATAGCTGACGTTCCACTCTTCATCTATGCAGTGCTTAAAAACACTTAATGTATACAATCTGTGAAGGTTAGATAGCTCACGTTCCACTCTTCATCTATGCAGTGCTTAAAGACACTTAATGTATACAATCTGTGAAGGTTAGATAGCTGACGTTCCACTCTTCATCTATGCAGTGCTTAAAGACACTTAATGTATACAATCTGTGAAGGTTAGATAACTGACGTTACACTCTTCATCTATGCAGTGCTTAAAGACACTTAATCTATACAATCTGTGAAGGTTAGATAGCTGACGTTCCACTCTTCATCTATGCAGTGCTTAAAGACACTTAATGTATACTATCTGTGAAGGTTAGGTAACTGACGTTCCACTCTTCATCTATGCAGTGCTTAAAGACACTTAATGTATACAATCTGTGAAGGTTAGATAGCTGACGTTCCACTCTTCATCTATGCAGTGCTTAAAGACACTTAATGTATACAATCTGTGAAGGTTAGATAGCTGACGTTCCACTCTTCGTCTATGCAGTGCTTAAAAACACTTAATGTATACAATCTGTGAAGGTTAGATAGCTCACGTTCCACTCTTCATCTATGCAGTGCTTAAAGACACTTAATGTATACAATCTGTGAAGGTTAGATAGCTGACGTTCCACTCTTCATCTATGCAGTGCTTAAAGACACTTAATGTATACAATCTGTGAAGGTTAGATAACTGACGTTACACTCTTCATCTATGCAGTGCTTAAAGACACTTAATCTATACAATCTGTGAAGGTTAGATAGCTGACGTTCCACTCTTCATCTATGCAGTGCTTAAAGACACTTAATGTATACTATCTGTGAAGGTTAGGTAACTGACGTTCCACTCTTCATCTATGCAGTGCTTAAAGACACTTAATGTATACAATCTGTGAAGGTTAGATAGCTGACGTTCCACTCTTCATCTATGCAGTGCTTAAAGACACTTAATGTATACAATCTGTGAAGGTTAGATAGCTGACGTTCCACTCTTCATCTATGCAGTGCTTAAAGACACTTAATCTATACAATCTGTGAAGGTTAGATAGCTGACGTTCCACTCTTCATCTATGCAGTGCTTAAAGACACTTAATGTATACAATCTGTGAAGGTTAGATAGCTGACGTTCTTCTCTTCATCTATGCAGTGCTTAAAGACACTTAATGTATACAATCTGTGAAGGTTAGATAGCTGACGTTCCACTCTTCATCTATGCAGTGCTTAAAGACACTTAATGTATACAATCTGTGAAGGTTAGATAGCTGACGTTCCACTCTTCATCTATGCAGTGCTTAAAGACACTTAATGTATACAATCTGTGAAGGTTAGATAGCTGACGTTCCACTCTTCATCTATGCAGTGCTTAAAGACACTTAATGTATACAATCTGTGAAGGTTAGATAGCTGACGTTCCACTCTTCATCTATGCAGTGCTTAAAGACACTTAATGTATACAATCTGTGAAGGTTAGATAGCTGACGTTCCACTCTTCATCTATGCAGTGCTTAAAGACACTTAATGTATACAATCTGTGAAGGTTAGATAGCTGACGTTCCACTCTTCATCTATGCAGTGCTTAAAGACACTTAATGTATACAATCTGTGAAGGTTAGATAGCTGACGTTCCACTCTTCATCTATGCAGTGCTTAAAGACACTTAATGTATACAATCTGTGAAGGTTAGATAGCTGACGTTCCACTCTTCATCTATGCAGTGCTTAAAGACACTTAATGTATACAATCTGTGAAGGTTAGATAGCTGACGTTCCACTCTTCATCTATGCAGTGCTTAAAGACACTTAATGTATACAATCTGTGAAGGTTAGATAACTGACGTTCCACTCTTCATCTATGCAGTGCTTAAAGACACATAATGTATACAATCTGTGAAGGTTAGATAGCTGACGTTCCACTCTTCATCTATGCAGTGCTTAAAGACACTTAATGTATACAATCTGTGAAGGTTAGATAACTGACGTTCCACTCTTCATCTATGCAGTGCTTAAAGACACTTAATGTATACAATCTGTGAAGGTTAGATAGCTGACGTTCCACTCTTCATCTATGCAGTGCTTAAAGACACTTAATGTATTCAATCTGTGAAGGTTAGATAGCTGACGTTCCACTCTTCATCTATGCAGTGCTTAAAGACACTTAATGTATACAATCTGTGACGGTTAGATAGCTGACGTTCTACTCTTCATCTATGCAGTGCTTAAAGACACTTAATGTATACAATCTGTGAAGGTTAGATAGCTGACGTTCCACTCTTCATCTATGCAGTGCTTAAAGACACTTAATGTATACAATCTGTGAAGGTTAGATAGCTGACGTTCCACTCTTCATCTATGCAGTGCTTTAAGACACTTAATATATACAATCTGTGAAGGTTAGATAACTGACGTTCCACTATCGTTGAATTTTGATACATTTTTCACAAAATGGTATTTTGAATTTTGTATAGTAATAGCAAGAACTTTCAGATAAAAAGTGAATAAAACAATTTATTCCTTACTTTTGTACTTCAAGGATTGTAGAAATATAAAATACCATAATATTCTAAATTTTAATACAAACAAATTGGTAAAAACAAATATTCCTATTTTATATGAATTTTTTTATAAAGCTGCAAAGGTGGCTATTAAATATTTCCTTTTAAAATTGATATATCTGGGAAGATTAAGATTGTTGTTGTACATTCCATGTATCTGTCCAAAGATGTAATTACATGAATTTAGTAAACGCATAAACATTACTTATGAAAAACTTAATGATTCTTTTTATAAGACAACATTTGAGTATCTTCATATAACAATAATAAAAAAAAAAAAAATTAAAAAGTTTTTGAGGCTAAATACTCTTGAGTAATTTGATTTCATTTTAATGCTATCGTTTGTATTATAGTTAACCGGATAAAACGGTTCCGGCAAAACAGGAACGATTACGGAAAGATAATATATTCACTTGAAATTGGTTATATTAAGAATGATGTAGTTACTTTACCACTTTGCCCGCCTGTGAGGTAGTTGGGGTGATGGGAGGGGCATCATGAAATAGGGCTACAAAATATTTGAAAATAATATATTAAACGGTTAATTAACTCATATAAATAATAACATTTAATTTACGAAATTTCAATAAAATACACCCCTAATGAGCTATAGAACTTTAAGATTGAATGTTTACATTGAAATTTCGTATTTTTCGACAGTTTTTTTTTAATATGTAAAAAGTGTTCAACTTATGTAAAAATGTATAAGAAATTAATTTAAAGATATTACATTTACCTTTCAGATCTTTTCTTTGTATTTTTTCATGATTAGCCAAAGGCTAGATAAAGCATTTTAAAGATGGCGCTTTTGTTAATAAGTAAAAATAACGGAATGTTTCGACGAGAACATCTCATTCAAAACAATGTTAAAGACAAACTTTGAAAAGGACAAAATTATAAAAAAATTAATAGGAATGAAGGTCTTATAACACAATATTAAAAAAAAAAATGTAAATAATTGCTAGCTATTTATTCACTTTTTTGGCACTTTGTGGCTAGTAAATTGTTGAAATTGCCAGTTGAACTTTGGATTTCGAAAAAAAGAAAATTCCAATAATATAAAGTCGTATCATACATCTATTCAAATGCTCAAAAATATTTAGCCATGTTTAACTCATATAAAAAAACATGGCCACACTTTGAAATTTGGTAAAATTTGTGTTTTTCAAAAACGGATTTCATATTTTTACTGATAGTAGAAAATTAGTTGATTTTTTAAAGAAAGCTTATTACAAGTGACTGAACTTGTAGTGGTGGTTTATCCAAAAATGTCCTTTAATTTATAATTCGACGTGCCTATACAAAGATGTGAGAATTAGAATTTATTTATTGATTCGCGAGTTCTCTCCTAAAATGGTATGATTTAACTTCAAATATATAAAAACGTTTTAATTTAACTGAACAGTGGTACCAACATTTTTTATTGAGTATAAATTTACCTTTGTAATGATACCTTACACATAAACATACCTTTAACAGAAAAAAAGTTATAGTTGAAAGCCGATTGTTTACATTACAAAATTAGTAAACCCTTTGAAACTAATAATATTTTAAAATCTAATTTTATATTTCCCTTATAACTTTTCTTTTTTTAAAGCTGATAAAAATCTGATAACTTATTTTCAATTTTTAATTTCAAAGTTTACCACTTATGAAACTGGTGAGTTTTGAGTTTTTAAGCTCACAGTGAATTTTTCGGCGTGAGCTTAAAAATGTATCACTTCTCAGACTTTTGGCTAATTTAAAAGAAATATATATTTAACAAAAAAATAGTAGTGAGTTCAGAGCGTACCGTAAGCTGTCAACAAACATATATATAACTACAAGTAGTAGCGAGTTCAGAGCGTACCGTAAGCTGTCAACAAACATATATATATATAACTACAAGTAGTAGCGAGTTCAGAGCGTACCGTAAGCTGTCAACAAACATATATAAAACTACAAGTGATAGCGAGTTCAGAGCGTACCGTAAGCTGTCAACAAGCATATTATGGAAGTTTTGATATTTACATATTTTTTCGTAGCAATAGTGAAACATTTTGGAAATCCAATATTTTCCATTTGCGACCTTGTTTTATATTTTGATGTAGCTAAAATTATGACCAAGTATCCAATAAACCCTTTATCAACTATTTTTAATAAAAAATCCAATAATGCTTTCCTACATTTTCCAACCACAATTGATTTTTTGAAACTTTACGAACATCCGTAATTTATTTACAACTATTATTAATCTATATGCAATTAAGATTTATTTTTACACAAATGTCTTCTACTTTTAGCGTAATATTTTTGAAAATGGTGAAAAAATTGTTTTTTTATCCACCACTTTAATGCAGGCCTATCATTTTTATCTTGTTGAAATTATAATAAGCAACATATGAAACCCCTAGTTAATTATTTTTAATTTAAAATTCTATTATTTATAGTTTTTATATAATTTTCATCCACTATATTGATTTTTACGGACTTTCCAGCATTCCATTAGTAATTAGCAGCTTTTATGAGTACGTAAATAGGATTCAGAAACATACAAAAGGGATGTATACATATTTTTCACCTTTTATTCGTAACAGTCGTGATAGTGGAGGAACAGCGTATATTTTTTATATATATAGCGTATAGTTTCCATCCGCCATTTTGTTTTTCACTATTATCGATGTTAAATCCATAATAAGCGATTAAAAAGAACCCCTAGGTACTAATTTTCTTTAAAGTATGTAATGTATTTTTTTATTTATTACAATGAACTAGTGTAACAGAATACTGTGAAATTCTTATATACAGTTTTGTTTATTTATTGTTTACTATGCAATTGAACTATTTCCGTACTTTACAATTTGTATGTTTCTGGAGTTGAGACCTTCCTTAACAAGTTGAAAAATGTTTCAAGTAAATTTATCAACTTTCAATTAATACGGAACTTTCCTAAAATTTTTTATCTGCTTTCTTGTACTATTGGTACACATTAGAACATTAAAACTTTCTATGGTTAAATATAACAAGTTCATGAACGACACCTTATTTTCCATATTTGTAACAGAGCACCTACACTGTTTTGTGCTAACCCCGAGTTCACCCCAGCCATTCTTCTGTAGGTTACTTCAATGTCTTGTCAGGTGTTTTGTCCAAACACTTTATCCATTATTTATGGTGGCCAGAATTCAGTAATTGTGTTTCAAACCACGTTTCCAGTATAGAAACACCCAATACATCATATAAGACGTGTACTACAACATGTGCTCTTCTTACAACAAGAAATAATTTTACTTAAAAGTTAAGAGCTCATTTTTTTTGTCATTTAAAGAATTTCGTTGTTGACCCAAATTTAAGTATACTCTTACAATTTAAAGATACAGTACTTATAAATTATGAGCTCAAAATATCATATTGTCATGTGAAGAAGTTCTTCTTTTGGTTGAAACAAGCTTAAAGCATATCCTAACAATTAAATTTTTAAACCTTAACGCCAGTAAAGCCCTTAATTTAAACCTTAACGCCAGTAAAGCCCTTAATTTAAACCTTAACGCCAGTAAAGCCCTTAATTTAAACCTTAACGCCAGTAAAGCCCTTAATTTAAACCTTAACGGCAGTAAAGCCCTTAATTTAACCTTAACGCCAGTAAAGCCCTTAATTTAAACCCTAACTCCAGTAAAGCCCTTAATTTAAACCTTAACGCCAGTAAAGCCCTTAATTTAAAACTTAACGCCAGTAAAACCCTTAATTTAAATCTTAACGCCAGTAAAGCCCTTAGTTTAAACCTTAACGCCAGTAAAGCCCTAAATTTAAACCCTAACTCCAGTAAAGCCCTTAATTTAAACCCTAAAGCCAGTAAAGCCCTTAATTTAAACCCTAACGCCAGTAAACCCCTTAATTTAAACCTTAACGCCAGTAAAGCCCTTAATTTAAACCTTAACGCCAGTAAAGCCCTTAATTTAAACCTTAACGCCAGTAAAACCCTTAATTTAAACCTTAACGCCAGTAAAGCCATTAGTTTAAAACTTAACGCAAGTAAAGCCCTTAATTTAATTAGTATATACATATTTGTATAATTGACTTTGTAGGCAAACTTTTATGTCAACAAATAAACCAAACATGATTGTAAATTTCTTGTTCTTGAGTATAAAACTTGTCCAGTTACTTTTACAACGTGTCTAGTTCAATTAGTTTGTCTAGAAAGTTTTTATATAATGAAGTTTAAAAACTATTTTAAAAGGGAACAAAATAATATACATCCTTATTTTCCATTAATGATTGAAGTTTCATAGGGTCTATATGGTAGGAAAAAAAGAAAAACACTGACCACTCATATTTACAAAGGCATTTAAAAGTCCATATTAATAATAAAGTAGATTAGGTACATTAAGGAGGTCCTTCAAATGTTTATTACATCCCATTTATCAGTAAACCTCGTTGTAACATATGTCTTTGTTTGCTGTTAATTTTGGAGATTTATAGCACATCAAATATTTTAAAGTCTACAGTAAGCAGATCAAAATTTGAAACCTGTCACTCCTAAGTGATATTGTCACTCCTACATTCCGATGAAAATTAGACGTCTATGAGTAAGCTAAATTAATATAAAATAAATAAAATGCTTAGTAAATATATTCGTAAAGATAGAATACGAAAATATTCAGATTAATTGTCGATCTATGGAGGATATAACTAAACGTTCTTCACGATTTATGTGGATATGAGAGCTGAAACGTGTTATAAAAATATCATTTTATCTTAAGATAGGAATTTACGGGACTTCAAATGGCACGTAACCATTTTCCCATAAATACGTGTTCAGTGGCTGGAGAGATGGAAACGGGCAAAACCACGAAGGGCTGGAACGTGACTGGAATTTGATTTCAGACTTCCAGTAACTTGGAGGCTTACAAACGTTTCAAATACTGTCAGATGGGAAGGAATTGAAACTCCAGAGAAATATCTATGTGTATGTCTATATATAGCACTGATTGTATAAGCAAATAATCAGGTATAATGTAGGAGATATTAGGATAAATATCATTCACAATTAATTCTTCTCTTCGATTTGAACGATGTGGGCAGACCACATGAACGATGTGGGTAGACCACATGAACGATGTGCGCAGACCACATGAAATTTCATAATATACAGCATATATGCTAGCATTTGTAAGATAGGAAGAAAATGTGAAGGTGATGTCACACTACCTTCCGTTAACCACATAATATCTGCTTACTGGCTGAATCCTTGGGTAGTCATAAAATAGGGCGAAAAGTCACCTTACATTCAAAGGTCCGTCATTATTACCTGTAAGATTGTTGATTAACTTTGCTCAGCTACTATGCTACGTGAAATATTGTACCTCACAACAAATAAAAGTGTTATCCTGAAAGAGCAGTAATATGCTAAATCATGTGTTCTAATGGAACAGTTGCAACAACATAAATACTATACTTAACGTCTCACAATGATTGCCAATAAAACCTATAAGGGTGATTATAATACATTATTAGTCTAAATTATATCTCTATGTACATTTATATTTTGATATTTCATTTTATTTATTTGTTCTTTTTTGGCTTGAAATTTTAGTTCATAATTTTAATATTTATTTAAAACCAACTAACCTTGTTCATATTTGTAATACAATAATTAGAATGTTATGTATTGTTTTCTTTCAATTATAATAAAATATATTATATAGACGAAGACGTCTATATAATAAATAAAAAAGCTACAATCCAAATACTGTCACTATTTTAGTTTACTGTTATTATTTTTAATTGTAATAGAAGCTTATTTAATTTAATTGTTCAATGATCACTATTAATACTGATTTTGTTGCTATTTGTTTATATATAAAAAAAGCAAGTTTTGCCATGCCCACTGGCTTTGTTTAGGAAAAAAACGTATTTTTTCCTGTATTAAGTGAAAGATTTATATTTTCCCTATGTAAATTAATTAGTAAGGATATTTAAATAAGTACTTATCATGTTGTTCTTTTTGATATTTGCACAGGTAATAAACTGTTGGCATTGGGTTATTCATGATAGGTAAACATTGTCGGAAATTTATAACGCTTCGAGTTTATAAAGAAACAAACTCGTTCCAACTAAAGGTACATCAAACGTGTCGTCTTCACGTGTTACTTATTACCATAGCCTATATTTACAACTAGTTTTTATCTTTTTTTACCTTTTTCACTTAACACATAGTAATTTAATAAACGCCTTAAAATTACATGCTTATAAGATAGGTGACTTTTAAGAAAGTCACGTATTCTTATAAATATCACACATAACTCAATTCGTAAATAAATAAACTGCAATAGGAATTATGTTTTGAAGTAATGAATTTGTTTTCATGGCAATTTAAATCTAACATCTCATAGTCAAAATGTAATTGAATTTAAACAAATATTGACTTATGAAATAAAAAAATAATGTTGATAAAATTATTTAAATGAAATAATTTTCTACAACTGATAATTTCAGTTAGTTGGCCAGTACGTGTATCGTTTGTTTAAAAAACTATATGGTAAAGTGTTTATTGCTGTTTTATATTCATGACTATAGTTTTCCGAGGTGACGGTGTTTACAGGTTTGTCAACTACCCTTCGGTAAGGTCGAACACCGTAGTTAATGTCTGGAGGCAACATGCCTACTAAAAAATTTAACAAAACTCTTATCACATTATGAAATACAAAATATAAAGAACAAAACACGAAAGCGTTAAACAATACACGGATCAGGCTACTAAATGTACAAATTATCATCTTATCCAGTATTTGATTTTCCAACTCCATCAGATGTCGGGAACTAGGAACCACGAACCACTTCACTCACCAGACGTATTCACCACGAATGCCAAGACGAACTGGACCCACGTAACAAGCCATTTCGTGATGAGTGGGGATCTACCCAAGCGGATCTAGGGTACAGGCGTCAGGGGCCTGATGGATGTTGGTGAGTAAATTGTCCTTGTTTTGAGTAGTAAGTTAGTAGCTTAATGTTGTGAGTGTCAATCTTAAAAGGTAATAGACATTTACTGAAAGCTTACACACACAACCCAGAACTGTAATATTGATATCATATTGGTCTGGCGTCTCGTTTCAAGCTATACACAAACAGCCCTCCTACACATTCTTCTCATACCTCTCCCTTACTCGTCCCACCTAGTTTCCCACATACATATTACCAAGCGTAAGTGAGTACTACCCTACTTAAAGGCATTAGCTCTACAAAAACACCCCTCCTACACATTCTTCTTATACCTCTCCCTTACTCGTCCGACATAGTTTCCACCTATATATTACTACGGGTAAGTGAGTACTACCCTACTGAATGGCATTAGCTCTACACAAACACCCCTCCTAAACATTCTTCTCATCCCTCTCCTTACTCATCCCACATAGGTTCCCACCTACATATTACCACGGGTAAGTGAGTACTACCCTACTGAATGACATTAGCTCTAAAAAACACCCCTCCTACACATTCTTCTCATCCCTCTCCTTACTCGTCCCACATAGTTTCCCACCTACATATGGGTCTGTTTCAGAAGAGGACCCCCACGCTTGAAAAATTTACTATAACCTAACCTAACCTAACCTAACCTAACCTAACCTAACCTAACCTAACCTAACCTAACCTAACCAAGCGTGGGGGTCCTCTTCTGAAACAGACCCCTACATATTACCACGCGTTAGTGAGTACTACCCTACTGAATGGCATTAGCTCTACACAAACACCCCCCCTACACATTCTTCACATCCCTCTCCTTACTCGTCCCACATAGTTTCCCACCTACATATTACCAAAGGTAAGTGAGTACTACCCTACTGAAAGGCATTAGCTCTACACAAACACCCCCCCCTACACATTCTTCTCATACCTCTCCCTTACTCGTCCCACATAGTTTCCCCCATACATATTACCAAGGGTAAGTGAGTACTACCCTACTGAATGGCATTAGCTCTACACAAACACCCCTCCTACACATTCTTCACATCCCTCTCCTTACTCGTCCCACATAGTTTCCCACCTACATATTACCAAGCGTAAGTGAGTACTACCCTACTGAATGGCATTAGCTCTACACAAACACCCCCCCCCCATACACATTCTTCTCATCCCTCTCCTTACTCGTCCCACATAGTTTCCCCCATACATATTACCAAGAGTAAGTGAGTACTACCCTACTGAATGGCATTAGCTCTACACAAACACCCCTCCTACACATTCTTCTCATACCTCTCCATTACTCGTCCCACATAGTTTCCCACCTACATATTACCAAGGATAAGTGAGTACTATCCTACTGAATGGCATTAGCTCTACACAAACACCCCCCCCACACATTCTTCTCATCCCTCTCCTTACTCGTCCCACATAGTTTCCCCCATACATATTACCAAGGATAAGTGAGTACTACCCTACTGAATGGCATTAGCTCTACACAAACACCCCTCATACACATTCTTCTCATCCCTCTCCTTACTCGTCCCACATAGTTTCCCACCTACATATTACCAAGGATAAGTGAGTACTATCCTACTGAATGGCATTGGCTCTACACAAACACCCCCCCCACACATTCTTCTCATCCCTCTCCTTACTCGTCCCACATAGTTTCCCCCATACATATTACCAAGAGTAAGTGAGTACTACCCTACTGAATGGCATTAGCTCTACACAAACACCCCCCCCCCCCTACACATTCTTCTCATCCCTCTCCTTACTCGTCCCACATAGTTTCCCCCATACATATTACCAAGAGTAAGTGAGTACTACCCTACTGAATGGCATTAGCTCTACACAAACACCCCTCCTACACATTCTTCTCATACCTCTCCCTTACTCGTCCCACATAGTTTCCCACCTACATATTACCAAGGGTAAGTGAGTACTACCCTACTGAATGGCATTAGCTCTACACAAACACCCCTCCTACACATTCTTCTCATACCTCTTCCTTACTCGTCCCACATAGTTTCCCACCTACATATTACCAAGCGTAAGTGAGTACTACCCTACTGAATTGCATTAGCTCTACACAAACACCCCCCCCCCTACACATTCTTCTCATCCCTCTCCTTACTCGTCCCACATAGTTTCCCCCCGTACATATTACCAAGAGTAAGTGAGTACTACCCTACTAAATGGCATTAGCTCTACACAAACACCCCTCCTAATTATTCTTCTCATCCCTCTCCTTACTCGTCCCACATAGTTTCCCACCTACATATTACCAAGGGTATGTGAGTACTACCCTACTGAAAGGCATTAACTCTACATAAAAACCCCCCCTAATTATTCTTCTCATCCCTCTCCTTACTCGTCCCACATAGTTTCCCACCTACATATTACCAAGGCTAAGTGAGTACTACCCTACTGAATGGCATTAGCTCTACACAAACACCCCTCCTACACATTCTTCTCATCCCTCTCCTTACTCGTCCCACACAGTTTCCCGCCTACATATTACCAAGGCTAAGTGAGTACTACCCTACTGAATGGCATTAGCTCTACACAAACACCCCTCCTACACATTCTTCACATCCCTCTCCTTACTCGTCCCACATAGTTTCCCACCCACATATTACCACGCGTTAGTGAGTACTACCCTACGGAAGGCATTAGCTCTACACAAACACCCCTCCTACACAGTCTTCTCATCCCTCTCCTTACTCGTCCCACATAGTTTCCCACCTATATATTACCACGCGTTAGTGAGTACTACCCTACTGAATGGCATTAGCTCTACACAAACACCCCTCCTAGACATTCTTCTCATCCCTCTCCTTACTCGTCTCACATAGTTTCCCACCTACATATTACCAAGGGTAGGTGAGTACTACCCTACTGAATGGCATTATCTCTACACAAACACCCCTCCTACACATTCTTCTCATACCTCTCCATTACTCGTCCCCCATAGTTTCCCACCTACATATTACCAAGGGTAAGTGAGTACTATCCTACTGAATGTCATTAGCTCTACACAAACACCCCCCCCACACATTCTTCTCATCCCTCTCCTTACTCGTCCCACATAGTTTCCCCCATACATATTACCAAGAGTAAGTGAGTACTACCCTACTGAATGGCATTAGCTCTACACAAACACCCCTCCTACACATTCTTCTCATCCCTCTCCTTACTCGTCCCACATAGTTTCCCACCTACATATTACCACTCGTTAGTGAGTACTACCCTACTGAATGGCATTAGCTCTACACAAACACCCCTCCTACACATTCTTCTCATCCCTCTCCTTACTCGTCCCACATAGTTTCCCACCTACATATTACCAAGGCTAAGTGAGTACTACCCTACTGAATGGCATTAGCTCTACACAAACACCCCTCCTACACATTCTTCTCATCCCTCTCCTTACTCGTCCCACATAGTTTCCCACCTACATATTACCACGCGTATGTGAGTACTACCCTACGGAAGGCATTGGCTCTACACAAACACCCCTCCTACACATTCTTCTCATCCCTCTCCTTACTCGTCCCACATAGTTTCCCACCTACATATTACCACGCGTATGTGAGTACTACCCTACGGAAGGCATTGGCTCTACACAAACACCCCTCCTACACATTCTTCTCATCCCTGTCCTTACTCGTCCCACATAGTTTCCCACCTACATATTACCACGCGTTAGTGAGTACTACCCTACTGAATGGCATTAGCTCTACACAAACACCCCTCCTACACATTCTTCTCATCCCTCTCCTTACTCGTCCCACATAGTTTCCCACCTACATATTACCACGCGTTAGTGAGTACTACCCTACTGAATGGCATTAGCTCTACACAAACACCCCTCCTACACATTCTTCTCATCCCTCTCCTTACTCGTACCATATAGTTTCCCACCTACATATTACCAAGCGTAAGTGAGTACTACCCTACTAAATGGCATTAGCTCTACACAAACACCCCTCCTAATTATTCTTCTCATCCCTCTCCTTACTCGTCCCACATAGTTTCCCACCTACATATTACCAAGGGTAAGTGAGTACTACCCTACTGAATGGCATTAGCTCTACACAAACACCCCTCCTAATTATTCTTCTCATCCCTCTCCTTACTCGTCCCACATAGTTTCCCACCTACATATTACCAAGGCTAAGTGAGTACTACCCTACTGAATGGCATTAGCTCTACACAAACACCCCTCCTACACATTCTTCTCATCCCTCTCCTTACTCGTCCCACACAGTTTCCCGCCTACATATTACCAAGGCTAAGTGAGTACTACCCTACTGAATGGCATTAGCTCTACACAAACACCCCTCCTACACATTCTTCACATCCCTCTCCTTACTCGTCCCACATAGTTTCCCACCCACATATTACCACGCGTTAGTGAGTACTACCCTACGGAAGGCATTAGCTCTACACAAACACCCCTCCTACACAGTCTTCTCATCCCTCTCCTTACTCGTCCCACATAGTTTCCCACCTATATATTACCACGCGTTAGTGAGTACTACCCTACTGAATGGCATTAGCTCTACACAAACACCCCTCCTAGACATTCTTCTCATCCCTCTCCTTACTCGTCTCACATAGTTTCCCACCTACATATTACCAAGGGTAGGTGAGTACTACCCTACTGAATGGCATTATCTCTACACAAACACCCCTCCTACACATTCTTCTCATACCTCTCCATTACTCGTCCCCCATAGTTTCCCACCTACATATTACCAAGGGTAAGTGAGTACTATCCTACTGAATGTCATTAGCTCTACACAAACACCCCCCCCACACATTCTTCTCATCCCTCTCCTTACTCGTCCCACATAGTTTCCCCCATACATATTACCAAGAGTAAGTGAGTACTACCCTACTGAATGGCATTAGCTCTACACAAACACCCCTCCTACACATTCTTCTCATCCCTCTCCTTACTCGTCCCACATAGTTTCCCACCTACATATTACCACTCGTTAGTGAGTACTACCCTACTGAATGGCATTAGCTCTACACAAACACCCCTCCTACACATTCTTCTCATCCCTCTCCTTACTCGTCCCACATAGTTTCCCACCTACATATTACCAAGGCTAAGTGAGTACTACCCTACTGAATGGCATTAGCTCTACACAAACACCCCTCCTACACATTCTTCTCATCCCTCTCCTTACTCGTCCCACATAGTTTCCCACCTACATATTACCACGCGTATGTGAGTACTACCCTACGGAAGGCATTGGCTCTACACAAACACCCCTCCTACACATTCTTCTCATCCCTCTCCTTACTCGTCCCACATAGTTTCCCACCTACATATTACCACGCGTATGTGAGTACTACCCTACGGAAGGCATTGGCTCTACACAAACACCCCTCCTACACATTCTTCTCATCCCTGTCCTTACTCGTCCCACATAGTTTCCCACCTACATATTACCACGCGTTAGTGAGTACTACCCTACTGAATGGCATTAGCTCTACACAAACACCCCTCCTACACATTCTTCTCATCCCTCTCCTTACTCGTCCCACATAGTTTCCCACCTACATATTACCACGCGTTAGTGAGTACTACCCTACTGAATGGCATTAGCTCTACACAAACACCCCTCCTACACATTCTTCTCATCCCTCTCCTTACTCGTACCATATAGTTTCCCACCTACATATTACCACGCGTTAGTGAGTACTACCCTACTGAATGGCATTAGCTCTACACAAACACCCCTCCTACACATTCTTCTCATCCCTCTCCTTACTCGTCCCACATAGTTTCCCACCTACATATTACCACGGGTAAGTGAGTACTACCCTACTGAATGGCATTAGCTCTACACAAACACCTCTCCTACACATTCTTCTCATACCTCTCCCTTACTCGTCCCACATAGTTTCCCACCTACATATTACCACGGGTAAGTGAGTACTACCCTACTGAATGGCATTAGCTCTACAAAAACACCCCTCCTACACATTCTTCTCATCCCTCTCCTTACTCGTCCCACATAGTTTCCCACCTACATATTACCAAGAGTAAGTGAGTACTACCCTACTGAATGGCTTTAGCTCTACACAAACACCCCTCTTAATTATTCTTCTCATCCCTCTCCTTACTCGTCCCACATAGTTTCCCACCTACATATTACCAAGGATTAGTGAGTAGTACCCTACTAAAAGCCATTTATAACGTTTTATTTATGTTGTATTCCAGTTTTCATGTTTAAAAACTGTGATATCTTATACCTACAAATCTAGTTGGTTTATCGTTTTTTTAATATTGAAACTTTGGAAGGCTTAATACTTTTATAATTGAAGGTTATGCCACTTAAAGTTAAAATACGTGTTACATACTATCGCTATAATAATTAGTAAATTAAAACATTTTTACTCTAGAAATCCAAGTGTTCTAAGAATCTGATATATGTAACTTATTCACTGCATAATAAAGGCGTGTTAACATGTAAATAGTATTTTATGCTGATAAAATGATGATTATTTAGTTTGAAGAATTCTTTACTTGTCGGTACAACCAAAAAGATAAGGGCGGGTTTTCAAGCATAAATAACAGGAATTTCCCTCGTACGGGAGAGTAGGAGAGGTAAACAAGGACAATCCCTCTAGATAGGTTGGGACAAAGCTTGCTTATTTGTTTCTTTGGGGAAGGCTCAAGTAATATAATTATGTATTACAGTATCCCTTAACAGACAAATTTAAGTATTTATAAAATATTAAAATGTGTGACAGTATTTTTAATGAAATTTGTTATTTCACTAGGTAGCAATAAAAATAATTACTTAGAGAGTCAGACAACAAGTTAATTTCTGCCTCTTTCACTGGAATATGACCGTTAAGGAGCAGGATAAAAAAATAGAATAACATTAAAACTCAATTATATAGTAAATGAAAGCTAGATTGAGAAAAAAACAGCTTAACACAAAGCTCAACTCAATAAAATGTAAATACATTTTTTCTTGAATTCATGTAGTACTCCACTTTTAATAATATTGAGAGGTTTAAATTAATTCAACGTAGTATTTAATACATACTCTATCCTTAGTAATATATTACATTAAGGAAAAACAATAAAACCCATTAAACACGTTTAATCCAACCGTAGACAGTTATTTATCTTTTGGGTACATATAATATACTCGTTCCAGTCTGCTGTGGCCTACCGCGATACAACCATGAACTTCTCGTGGATCGTCACAGAGCTGCCCTTCTACAAGCGAAGTCTGTCAGAGGGATTAGGAACAAGAGAAAGGTAACTGTTCGGGCTGTGTCCCAGTATGTGGAGCTGAGTTGTAAAAAGGTCTGAATTTTTGTACATATCAGTTTTTCCATTGCGAATTTCCCAAATTTAAATGAGCTATTTATAATTTTTGAACCCTTTTAAAGCCAGCACATATTTGGGTAATGTGTGTTAAAGGTCAAATTTGAAATGAGCTCTTGTGCCTTGAAGGCCAAGCCATGTTTTACCTTCAGAGCAATGTTTTAGTTTAAAAAATATAGTTCTCTTATTTATAATTTTTTATGAATCTCTTTGTTATGAATTTTTAATTACAAATTAATAAATTTATATCAATATCTTTATTATGAAGTATCCTTTTGGGAATAGAATACTGTTTTCTGAAAGGTTTGTAAAACATTTTAAGAAAGATAAAAATTTCAAAACACATTTTTTTAAATTTTATTGGATACAATACATATTGAAGATCATTTTACATCATAATTACACAATAACTTATCATAGAATAACCTAATTTACTAGCAAATTGCAACAAATTTGATATGCCTATATTTTATGAAAGTGAAGTAATATTAAATGTATGAAGACTAGACACTACGTTGAATTTGTTCAAAATCAAAGAAAGATTCTGGTATGTGTACTAATAACTGTGGTCACTTAGGCCTACTTTGAAAATTTAAAACCAGTTTATACACACAATAAATAAGGCACTGACGCATATTTACATTGACATTTTGTTAACCATAGTGAACAGCGGTGTTTTCCAAAACAAAAAGGATGAATTCCTTCTTTGTAGTTTTTACAGCAGTATCTATAACGTTTTCTAAAGCCACCAGTAGATGTGCTGCTAATGAAAAATTACATAAAAAATAATTTTTTTTTCAGTAAAAATAAAGAATACAATGTAGAATACATATAAAAATATGTATTTTTAAGTTAATAAAACTACTTTTAAAGCTTTTTCAGTAAATAATACTACATTCAGAACAGTTTCTTTCTAACCGTCCAGGGAATTGTTCTATTCCAAATTGTTGGCCAGCATCTCCACCCTCCATAAGCCTAACATTGAAAGTATGGGCTGCCAAGACATCGATTATATCTGCAGCATAATCGTATCTTATCTTGTTAAAATCCTTCGTGTTATTTTTCTTTATAAATAAAATAACTATTTAGTACCATTCTTGGAATTGTATTGAAAACAAAGCAATTAGCAAAACAGGTGACTGGTGCTTACGACGGACTTTTGCAAGTTTCGCCGGGGGGGGGGGGGGGTCTATTTCGGCCGTCGGACTTAAAAGGGTGAAAAGTAAATGAATCGTAGCTGATTTTATTCATTCAACTTTAATTTTCAAGGTTTATTTTTCATTCTCCTGGATAAAGATGATAAAGAAGATGATCTGCGAATAGTCTGGGCCCGTGGACAGTAAGGGCTGAAGAGGGGGAAGTATTAAATAGACGATTAATATCAGATTACAGTTATTGTTGTAAGAGTTGTTTGCTATAACACCACTTGGTAGACTAATTACTGTCCAATCAGTAGGGACGGCCCAGGCTAGCCGTGCTCACGGACTTGGACTCAACTAACAGTTCTTAACTACTTTTTCATTTTTGTGTCAAAAGAGAAATACTCTCAGCAAAAATGTTATTACTTTTTTTGTTTTTTTTGTGAATCCCTCTGGTCTGAGGAAGGTGAGCGTGGATCACCGAAATCGATCGCCATAATATTTGTGTACTTTTATTGTAATATATTTGTGCATTTTGTGCTTATATTGTAATACATTCGTGTTGTGTGACGTTTACTTTACTGTATATATACCAACACGTACTATGCTAATTAAAAAACTATTAATAATATTGTAGTACTCAGGTGTTACCAAAAGAATAGTTTTCTCATATATTTATGTTATTAGTTTATTTTTATATTTACTTATCTAAATTTGTAGGGAAACATAGTTAAATATTATTTGTTATGTTAAAGAAATTATATAAAATGTTTTCAATTCACATTCTGCTCTCATACAACTGGTATAAATTTGAGCAAATTACTCGACATTGGAAATGGAGTACCACACAATTTAGATTTAAATATTTTATAACTCAATGAATCATTTTCGTAAATTATGATATGACATAGCAAAATAAAACTGATCAAGTAAATCAGTTTATATTTTAAGTTAGGTGTGATTTTTACAAACAATTACACATATGTTTAACGACTTGTCAAATATAATCAAATTTTAGGCTAAACTGTTCCACGCTAAGTTATATTTTATAAATATTTGTATATGAGAATAATGGATTTTTACAAATGAATGAGATCCATAGTAACTCAGCAACTGTAAACTTACTGTTAGTAAACAATGATTATCTTTTATTCTAATCGTTTTCAAGGATTAATCAATTTGTTTGCTATAGATACATTTTTTTTCGATAAACAGGCCTAGTTAAAAATTCCAGTTTTTAGGAGTAAAACTACATTTTACAGCATAATTATTGTAGATTGAATATGCATTTTTATTTTAGTGGTTTAAAGTGAATATTCAGAAACTTTTTCGGTTCAAATTAACGATTTCAATGAGCAAATTACAGAAAGAATCTTTTAATCTTATTATATTTGGAAAATTTGTATATTTAAATTAACTCTGAATCTATGACGTATTTAATTTTGTTATTTGAAGTCCTGGATAATCAGCTAAGCGAACTCAATTTCATTTACCTGGCACGGGTCTCTCGCCCATCATTAACCTCCACAAAGAGGTTAATGATGGGTTTACTGATACTATGTATATATAATAAAAATAAGAAACAAGTAATTTTATAAAAGATTTAAATAAATTATAAAACGCAAATAAATGATTAACTAGAATTAATTATCTCAATGAACATTATCTCAATTATACTCACCAATTATCTCAATGAACATTATCTCAATTATACTCACCAATTATCTCAATGAAGATTTTGTAGTGTTACTATTGAGATGGAAATGTTTGTACTTGGTCTGCAAGTAAAGTACGGTCTAAAGTTGACAATGATATAATATGATATAACCCTGTCGTGACCGAGGCTATTACATTGGACATTGATATTTAAAAAATAACTACGAAACCCGAAAGTATTTTGATACAATCTAAAGATGACTAATATTTTTAACCAACAACAGACAAAATATCTGTACAAAATCTTAGATAACTTTACTGTCCAAACATTTTAATTTTTTGTTGAGTAAATGTAACGTCACTTTTCTGCACCAAAATCTCATCAATGTCCAGTTTAATGGGTTCAGATTACCCGTTATAGCCCAATGTCGACCTCGAGAGAGGTACATGACGTCACACAGTATCCATTATTGACAACAATGGCTTCCCTGTCTCAACACAGATGGCCTTAGTAACAATTAATTTATCCATTATTACATCGGGGCCCTGATGCCAGGATCAACTAAGTTCAATTTAATTTTCATTGTTCTGTGGGGTTTTAAGTTGGCGAATAAACTGTACAGTATTTGCAAATCATAGTGAATAATTAACTTACGAAATTAAAATATTACTAATTTATTCATATCAAATCTAGTTTCCGGTTCCTTTAAAATAAATTGTGTATCAAGGTAGTTGTATGGAAACTAATAGACTTAACCATATTCGAGTACAAATGTGATATCTTAAATTAACTAAGGTATTTGTAAACAATAGAATAAATTAATATATTTAATATATTAGTATTTATTTCTTTTATTTATTACATTTTCTAAACTTTCTCATAAATATTATATAAAAAAAAATCACTATAGTATTTTTTTTTTGCTATGACATACAACAATAAAAATATTTTTGATTATAATGTGTTTTATTCTTTTACCATTAATGATTAATTTATACTAAAATATGAATTCAGGAAAATACGTCTGAAATTAACAGAGTCTAAAAAAGACACGAATATCAATTTATTAAAAATTTATAAATTTATTGATATTACGTGAAAAACAATTATACAAAATAATTAAGAGTTCAGTATACACACTAATGCACTAACTCACTGTTCTGAGCACCGAACAACACTTATTTACATAGCAAGTTCATACGATGCATAAAGCCAGCAGACCGATTAATTAAAACTTTTCTTTCTCTATTGTACCCCAAGTGTATGTCCAACTACCGTGTAAACAGTTAATACATACATTTTCTTTCTCTATTGTACCTCGAGTGTACGTCCTACTATGTTTTAAACAGTTAATGCATACATTTTTTCCCTCTATTGTACCCCGATTGTAACTGTAGCCCGAGTGTATGTGCAACTACCTTGTAAGCAATTAATGCATACATTTTCTTTCTCTATTGTACCCCAAGTGTACGTCCAACTACGTTGTAAACAGTTAATGCATATATGTCCTTTCTCTACTGTACCTCGAGTGTACGTCCAACTACGTTATAAACAGTTAATGCATACATTTTTTCCCTCTATTGTACCCCAATTGTATGTCCAACTACGTTGTAAACAGTTAATGCATATATGTCCTTTCTCTACTGTAGCCCGAGTGTATGTCCAACTACGTTGTAAACAGTTAATACATAAATTTTTTCTCTATTGTACCCCGATTGTATGTCCAACTACGTTGTAAACAGTTAATGCATATATGTCCTTTCTCTACTGTAGCCCGAGTGTATGTCCAACTACCTTGTAAACAGTTAATACATAAATTTTTTTCTCTATTGTACCCCGAATGTATGTCCAACTACGTTGTAAACAGTTAATGCATATAAGGCCTTTCTCTACTGTACCTCGAGTGTACGTCCTACTATGTCTTAAACAGTTAATGCATAAATTTTTTCCCTCTATTGTACCCCGATTGTATGTCCAACTACGTTGTAAACAGTTAATACATACATTTTTTTCTCTATTGTACCCCGATTGTATGTCCAACTACGTTGTAAACAGTTAATGCATATATGTCCTTTCTCTACTGTACCTCGAGTGTACGTCCAACTACGTTATAAACAGTTAATGCATACATTTTTTCCCTCTATTGTACCCCGATTGTATGTCCAACTACGTTATAAACAGTTAATGCATACATTTTTTCCCTCTATTGTACCCCGATTGTATGTCCAACTACGTTGTAAACAGTTAATGCATATATGTCCTTTCTCTACTGTACCTCGAGTGTACGTCCAACTACCTTTTAAACAGTTAATACATACATTTTCTTCCTCTATTGTACCTCAAGTGTACGTTCAACTACGTTGTAAACAGTTAATGCATATATGTCCTTTCTCTACTGTAGCCCAGGTGTATGTCCAACTACCTTGTAAACAGTTAATTCATACATTTTCTTCCTCTACTGTACCTCAAGTGTATGTCCAACTACCTTGTAAACAGCTAATGCATACATTTTATTAGATCTTTTACTATTGTTATTGTAATGCGCCACGTTCCCAAGTATGAATGAATGTTTTTAAAAAACTGATTCGTTACAGATGTGTATTTGTGAATAGCGCAAAATATATCAAATGGGTTTGATAAATACGTTCCATAAAACATTTCCATGAGTATGTAATGGCTTTTCTAAAAAAATAAATTTTAATTTACACGATCCAACAGGTACAGTTGTAATAATAGTTTAATTTGGGTTTCATGACAAATATTTTATTTTAATGGCAGCTTTAATTTCATATAACTTTAAACATTGTATGATTAGTGCCATAGTCCATATGTGACAGGGATAGTATGTGGTCTGTGATCTATAAATAACAAATATTTTATTTTTATGCACCGATTTTTGGTAACATCTTGCGTTTATATTTATATGAGTCAGAAGTTAATAGTTAGTCTCCCCCCTCTCTCTTCTCTCTCTCCCTGTAATATATATATATATATATATATATAAATATATATATATATATATATATATATTATTGCCTTAATTATCTGTCTTATGATCATGTTAAGTGGATTTTTAAATCGCACTTTTATGTACTGCCCCTAGACATTAACTATGGTGTTCAACCTTACCGAAGGGTAGCTGACAAACATGTAAACACCGTTACCTCGGTAAACTAATGTCATGGATATAAAACAGCAATATACACTTTACATGTAGTTTTTTAAACAAACTTTTATACACTGGTCAACTAACTGACATTATCAGTTGTAGAAAAATAATCTCATTTATATAATTTTTCAACATTATTATTTTTTTCAGTTAAAGGTAGATCATGTTTTAATCTATGGTGGTAAATTGTAAATTGGTTGTTCATAAGTCAATATTTGTTTAAATTCAATTAAATGTTGACTGTGAGATGTTAGATTTAAATTGATAAGAAAACATATTTCCAATTGAAGAAAAGTTTGTTACATGTAAAAAGAACTGCAATAAACAAATTTACTTCATCGACTGTATTTTTTAAAATGTTTATAATTATTTTAACAGTATACTCAGTTTCAATGTTTATGGTATTAATAGCTGTTTACCCGTGCCTTTACTAAGGCGTTAACATACAGACAGTTATGTTTTAGTTTATTTTAAATGTTAAATTCGAATATGCATGGCAGCGTATTTAAAAAAAATAATAATTTTGTTTGTTTTTATCTAACAGCTGATGGTGTGAAATAAATAAAGTAAATCATACCTTTGATCCGATATCCACTTGGGTGTGCTTCAAAGTGTTCATTTGTTTTTTTAACAGCTAATGGTTAATTAAATAATTAAAAAATGCATAAAAATGGCATTGAAATTTAAAAGGTCAATGAAGCTGAGCCCTAGAGTCAGATGTGAATAAAACCACACCAGAATGCTTCCCGGGACTACAACTTACCAAACTTTCATAGTGATCTTATGTGCGATTTAGTAATACATAATGGGCAAACATACATACATACAAACATATATATACTAAGGGACACCCCTACACGCTTCGAGTGCCAACCCCAACCCTCGCTGCGCACGATACACCTCGAGGTTTTACATTTATTTACAGTATCTCACTCACACTATTTGCGTTGCTGCCTATTTATTATTACAAATACCCAATGGTATTACCCTTATAAAATCAGTGGTATTACTTAGCCTGATTTTAATCCAGATCCATTTTTCCTGTCATTAAACCTTTTACCATGTAGTTTTTGTAAACCATGAGATATTTGTTATAAGTTAATTAATCAGTCCTAGTCAGTCCTAGTATATGTCAGTAAGTCCTAGTATATGTCAGTCAGTTCTAGTATATGTCAGTCAGGCCTAGTATATGTCAGTCAGGCCTAGTATATGTCAGTCAGTCCTAGTATATGTCAGTAAGTCCTAGTATATGTCAGTAAGTCCTAGTATATGTCAGTCAGGCCTAGTATATGTCAGTCAGTCCTAGTATATGTCAGTCAGTCCTAGTATATGTCAGTCAGACCTAGTATATGTCAGTCAGTCCTAGTATATGTCAGTCAGTCCTAGTATATGTCAGTCAGTCCTAGTATATATCAGTCAGTCCTAGTATATGTCAGTCAGTCCTAGAATGTGCCAGTCAGGCCTAGTATATGTCAGTCAGTCCTAGTATATGTCAGTAAGTCCTAGTATATGTCAGTAAGTCCTAGTATATGTCAGTCAGTCCTAGTATATGTCAGTCAGTCCTAGTATATGTCAGTCAGTCCTAGTATATGTCAGTAAGTCCTAGTATATGTCAGTCAGTCCTAGTATATGTCAGTCAGTCCTAGTATATGTCAGTCAGTCCTAGTATATGTCAGTCAGTCCTAGTATATATCAGTCAGTCCTAGTATATGTCAGTCAGTCCTAGAATGTGCCAGTCAGGCCTAGTATATGTCAGTCAGTCCTAGTATATGTCAGTAAGTCCTAGTATATGTCAGTAAGTCCTAGTATATGTCAGTCAGTCCTAGTATATGTCAGTCAGTCCTAGTATATGTCAGTCAGTCCTAGTATATGTCAGTAAGTCCTAGTATATGTCAGTCAGTCCTAGTATATGTCAGTCAGTCCTAGAATGTGCCAGTCAGGCCTAGTATATGTTAGTCAGTCCTAGTATATGTCAGTCAGTCCTAGTATATGTCAGTCAGTCCTAGTATATGTCAGTCAGTCCTAGTATATGTCAGTCAGTCCTAGAATGTGCCAGTCAGTCCTAGTATATGTCAGTAAGTCCTAGTATATGTCAGTCAGTCCTAGTATATATCAGTCAGACCTAGTATATGTCAGTCAGTCCTAGAATGTGCCAGTCAGGCCTAGTATATGTCAGTCAGTCCTAGTATATGTCAGTCAGTCCTAGTATATGTCAGTCAGTCCTAGTATATGTCAGTCAGTCCTAGTATATGTCAGTCAGTCCTAGAATGTGCCAGTCAGGCCTAGTATATGTCAGTCAGTCCTAGTATATGTCAGTCAGTCCTAGTATATATCAGTCAGTCCTAGTATATGTCAGTCAGTCCTAGAATGTGCCAGTTAGGCCTAGTATATGTCAGTCAGTCCTAGTATATGTCAGTAAGTCCTAGTATATGTCAGTAAGTCCTAGTATATGTCAGTCAGTCCTAGTATATGTCAGTAAGTCCTAGTATATGTCAGTCAGTCCTAGTATATGTCAGTCAGTCCTAGTATATGTCAGTCAGTCCTAGTATATGTCAGTCAGTCCTAGTATATGTCAGTCAGTCCTAGTATATGTCAGTAAGTCCTAGTATATGTCAGTAAGTCCTAGTATATGTCAGTCAGTCCTAGAATGTGCCAGTCAGGCCTAGTATATGTCAGTCAGTCCTAGTATATGTCAGTAAGTCCTAGTATATGTCAGTAAGTCCTAGTATATGTCAGTAAGTCCTAGTATATGTCAGTCAGTCCTAGTATATGTCAGTCAGTCCTAGTATATGTCAGTAAGTCCTAGTATATGTCAGTAAGTCCTAGTATATGTCAGTCAGTCCTAGTATATGTCAGTCAGTCCTAGTATATGTATGAAACAAATAAACCCCTTGGTTATTATTTTATAGATTTGAAGGCTTTTTATCCATGTCATGTGACTTTGTAATTGAATTACCAAAACTATTTATTCACAGATTAATTCACAAACGTGGACAAGTGTAGGCCTACATGTTTAATTGGACATTTGGTGTTATTTCCCCGTAATGAGCAGTGAAATGATGGTTCAGTGATTGTGGCCCTTTATATGGTTAACTATGGTGATTAAACTAATTAAAGTGATTCAGTATTATACCTAATTACTTAGTTATTTTAATATGTTTAAATGATTTGAAATATAACAAAATTACCATCAGTAGTACATTTAAATACGAGCATATCTATGTTAATCAAGTTCAAACATCACTTGATTTTCTTATAACTTATCTTATAACAGTAAAAGCACAATGCTTTATGAGGAAAAAATGAAATTACGTTTGGAAAATAATAATAATTTAGTTAAGTAAATATGGTATGTTCCTGCTTATGACCACGACGATGTCATAAAAAATGGGTATTAATATTTACATTATACTAGGGATGATGGTTACAGCAGCTTGTCAATAACTGTTAGGTTACAAAAAATTGAAATAAAATATTTAAATAGTTATATAAGCTAAGAGTTATTAACAAGGTGCTGTCAGCCCCTTCACTCGTCTGATGAAGTCAGGTGTGGTTAACTGGTAATCGTTAAGAAATCACTGCACCACTTTGCATTTAGAACAGCACATTACCCGTCCGTATATACTTAAGTGGCATATATCACGCATATTTTGATATATATCATAGTTATATTGACAAGGTGCTGTCAGCCCCTTCACTCGTCTGCTGAAGTCAGGTGTGGCTAACAGGTAATGTCGTTAAGAACTCACTGCACCACTTTGCATTTAGAACAGCACATTACCCGTCCGTATCTACTTAAGTGGCTTATATCACGCATATTTTGATATATATCATAGTTATATTGACAAGGTGCTGTCAGCCCCTTCATTCGTCTGCTGAGGTCAGGTGTGGCTAACAGGTAATGACGTTAAGAACTCACTGCACCACTTTGCATTTAGAACAGAACATTACCCGTCCATATCTACTTAAGTGGCGTATATCACGCACATTTTGATATATATCATAGTGATATTGACAAGGTGCTGTCAGCCCCTTCACTCGTCTGATGAAGTCAGGTGTGGTTAACAGGTAATGTCGTTAAGAAGTCACTGCACCACTTTGTATTTAGAACGGCACATTACCCGTCCGTATCTACTTAAGTGGCGTATATCACGCACATTTTGATATATATCATAGTGATATTGACAAGGTGCTGTAAGCCCCTTCACTCGTCTGATGAAGTCAGGTGTGGCTAACAGGTAATGACGTTAAGAAGTCACTGCACCACTTTGTATTTAAAACAGCACATTACCCGTCCGTATCTACTTAAGTGGCGTATATCACGCACATTTTGATATATATCATAGTGATATTGACAAGGTGCTGTCAGCCCCTTCACTCGTCTGCTGAAGTCAGGTGTGGCTAACAGGTAATGACGTTAAGAAGTCACTGCACCACTTTGTATTTAGAACAGCACATTACCCGTCCGTATCTACTTAAGTGGCGTATATCACGCACATTTAGATATATATCATAGTGATATTGACAAGGTGCTGTCAGCCCCTTCGCTCATCTGCTGAAGTCAGGTAATGTCGTTAAGAACTCACTGCACCACTTTGCAATTAGAACAGCACAGTGTGTAGTAGCACAGCATCCGTATCTACTTAAGTGGCGTATATCACGCACATTTTGATATATATCATAGTGATATTGACACATAGCAAATATTGGAAGCAAAATAAACCAAAAAAAGTACTTTTCGTATGTTTGATCCGCTGTTTACCACATAAAATTAATACGAGAATTAGTTTGACTTGTAAAATGTTTAGTCTGTTTAACCTCAGGGTAAGTACGTTTTGTATGTTTGATCCGCTGTTTACCACATAAAATTAATACGAGTATTAGATTGACTTTTAAAATGTATAGTCTGTTTAACCTCAGTGTAAGTACGTTTTGTATGTTTGATCCGCTGTTTACCACATAAAATTAATTCTAGTATAGGTTTGGCTTGTAAAACGTTTAGTCTGTTTAACCTCAGGGTAAGTACGTTTTGTATGATTGATCCGCTGTTTACCACATAACATTATTACGAGTATTAGTTTGGCTTGGAAAATGTTTAGTCTGTTTAACCTCAGTATAAGTACGTGTTGTATGTTTGATCCGCTGTTTACCACATAACATTAATACGAGTATTAGTTTGGCTTGTAAAATGTTTAGTCTGTTTAACCTCAGGGTAAGTACGTTTTATATGATTGATCCGCTGTTTACCACATAACATTAATACGAGTATTAGTTTGGCTTGTAAAATGTTTAGTCTGTTTAACCTCAGGGTAAGTACGTTTTATATGATTGATCCGCTGTTTACCACATAACATTAATACGAGTATTAGTTTGCTTGTAAAATGTTTAGTTTGTTTAACCTCAGGGTAAGTACGTTTTATATGATTGATCCGCTGTTTACCACATAACATTAATACGAGTATTAGTTTGGCTTGTAAAATGTTTAGTCTGTTTAACCTCAGGGTTAGTACGTTTTGTATGTTTGAACAGCTGTTTACCACATAACATTAATACAAGTATTAGTTTGGCTTGTAAAATGTTTAGTCTGTTTAACCTCAGGGTAAGTATGTTTTATATGATTGATCTGCTATTTACCACATAACATTAATACGAGTATTAGTTTGGCTTGTAAAATGTTTGGTCTGTTTAACCCCAGGGTAAGTACGTTTCGTATGTTTGATCCGCTGTTAACCACATAACATTATTACGAGTATTAGTTTGACAAATGTTTAGCCTGTTTAACCCCAGGGTAAGTACGTTTTGTATGTTTGATCCGCTGTTAACCACATAACATTATTACGAGTATTAGTTTGGCTTGTAAAATGTTTAGTCTGTTTAACTTCAGGGTAAGTACGTTTCGTATGTTTGATCCACTGTTTACTACATAACATTATTACGAGTATTAGTTTGACTTGTAAAATGTTTAGACTGTTTAACCTCAGGGTTAGTACGTTTTGTATGTTTGATCCGCTGTTAACCACATAACATTATTACGAGTATTAGTTTGGCTTGTAAAATGTTTAGTCTGTTTAACTTCAGGGTAAGTACGTTTCGTATGTTTGATCCACTGTTTACTACATAACATTATTACGAGTATTAGTTTGACTTGTAAAATGTTTAGTCTGTTTAACCTCAGGGTAAGTACGTTTTGTATGTTTGATCCACTGTTTACTACATAACATTATTACGAGTATTAGTTTGACTTGTAAAATGTTTAGTCTGTTTAACCTCAGGGTAAGTACGTAATGTATCTTTGATCCGCTGTTTACCACATAACATTATTACGAGTATTAGTTTGGCTTGTAAAATGTTTAGTCTGTTTAACTTCAGGGTAAGTACGTTTCGTATGTTTGATCCACTGTTTACTACATAAAATTATTACGAGTATTAATTTGACTTGTAAAATGTTTAGTCTGTCTAACCTCAGGGTAAGTACGTGTTGTATGTTTGATCCGCTTTTTACCACATAACATTATTACGAGTATTAGTTTGCTTGTAAAATGTTTAGTCTGTTTAATCTCAGGGTAAGTACGTTTTGTATGTTTGATCCGCTGTTTACCACATAACATTAATACGAGTATTAGTTTGGCTTGTAAAATATTTAGTCTGTTTAACCTCAGGATAAGTACGTTTTGTATGTTTGATCCGCTGTTTACCACATAACATTAATACGAGTATTAGTTTGGCTTGTAAATTATTTAGACTGTTTACCTTCAGGATAAGTACGTTTTGTATGTTTGATCCGCTGTTTACCACATAACATTAATACGAGTATTAGTTTGGCTTGTAAAATATTTAGACTGTTAGCCTCAGGGTTATTACGTTTTGTATGTTTGATCCGCTGTTTACCACATAACATTATTACGAGTATTAGTTTGGCTTGTAAAATATTTATACTGTTAGCCTCAGGGTTAGTACGTTTTGTATGTTTGATCCGCTGTTTACCACATAACATTAATACGAGTATTAGTTTGGCTTGTAAAATATTTAGACTGTTAGCCTCAGGGTTAGTACGTGTTGTATGTTTGATCCGCTTTTTACTACATAACATTATTACGAGTATTAGTTTGGCTTGTAAAATGTTTAGTCTGTTTAACTTCAGGGTAAGTACGTAATGTATGTTTGATCCGCTGTTTACCACATAACATTATTACGAGTATTAGTTTGGCTTGTAAAATGTTTAGTCTGTTTAACCTCAGGGTAAGTACGTAATGTATGTTTGATCCACTGTTTACCACATAACATTATTGCGAGTATTAGTTTGGCTTGTAAAATGTTTAGTCTGTTTAACCTCAGGGTAAGTACGTAATGTATGTTTGATCCGCTGTTTACCACATAACATTATTACGAGTATTAGTTTGCTTGTAAAATGTTTAGTCTGTTTAATCTCAGGGTAAGTACGTTTTGTATGTTTGATCCGCTGTTTACCACATAACATTAATACGAGTATTAGTTTGGCTTGTAAAATGTTTAGTCTGTTTAACCTCAGGGTAAGTACGTAATGTATGTTTGATCCGCTGTTTACCACCTAACATTATTACGAGTATTAGTTTGCTTGTAAAATGTTTAGTCTGTTTAATCTCAGGGTAAGTACGTTTTCTATGTTTGATCCGCTGTTTACCACATAACATTATTACGAGTATTAGTTTGCTTGTAAAATGTTTAGTCTGTTTAATCTCAGGGTAAGTACGTTTTGTATGTTTGATCCGCTGTTTACCACATAACATTAATACGAGTATTAGTTTGGCTTGTAAAATATTTAGTCTGTTTAACCTCAGGATAAGTACGTTTTGTATGTTTGATCCGCTGTTTACCACATAACATTAATACGAGTATTAGTTTGGCTTGTAAATCATTTAGACTGTTTAACCTCAGGATAAGTACGTTTTGTATGTTGGATCCGCTGTTTACCACATAACATTAATACGATTATTAGTATGGCTTGTAAAATATTTAGACTGTTTAGCCTCAGGGTTAGTACGTTTTGTATGTTTGATCCGCTGTTTACCACATAACATTAATACGAGTATTAGTTTGGCTTGTAAAATGTTTAGACTGTTTAGCCTCAGGGTAAGTACGTGTTGTATGTTTGATCCGCTGTTTACCACTTAACATTAATACGAGTATTAGGTTGGCTTGTAAAATGTTTAGTCTGTTTAACCTCAGGGTTAGTACGTGTTGTATGTTTGATCCGCTTTTTACTACATAACATTATTACGAGTATTAGTTTGGCTTGTAAAATGTTTAGTCTGTTTAACTTCAGGGTGAGTACGTTTCGTATGTTTGATCCGCTGTTTACTACATAACATTTTTACGATTATTAGTTTGACTTGTAAAATGTTTAGTCTGTTTAACCTGAGGGTAAGTACGTTTTGTATGTTAGATCCGCTGTTTACCACATAACAGTAATACGAGTATTAGTTTGACTTGTAAAATGTTTAGTCTGTTTAACCTCAGGGTAAGTACGTAATGTATGTTTGATCCGCTGTTTACCACATAATAGTAATACGAGTATTAGTTTGACTTGTAAAATGTTTAGTCTGTTTAACCTCAGGGTAAGTACGTTTTGTATGTTAGATCCGCTGTTTACCACATAACAGTAATACGAGTATTAGTTTGACTTGTAAAATGTTTAGTCTGTTTAACCTCAGGGTAAGTACGTGTTGTATGTTTGATCCACTGTTTACTACATAACATTATTACGAGTATTAGGTTGGCTTGTAAAATGTTTAGTCTGTTTAACCTCAGGGTAAGTACGTGTTGTATGTTTGATCCACTGTTTACTACATAACATTATTACGAGTATTAGTTTGGCTTGTAAAATGTTTAGTCTGTTTAACTTCAGGGTAAGTACGTTTCGTATGTTAGATCCGCTGTTTACCACATAACATTAATACGAGTATTAGTTTTTCTTGTAAAATATTTAGTCTGTTTAGCCTCAGGATAAGTACGTTTTGTATGTTTGATCCGCTGTTTACCATATAACATTAATACGAGTATAGGTTTGGCTTGTAAAACGTTTAGTCTGTTTAACTTCAGGGTAAGTACGTTTTGTATGATTGATCCGCTGTTAACCACATAACATTATTAAGAGTATTAGTTTGGCTTGTAAAATGTTTAGTCTGTTTAACCTCAGGTTAAGTACGTTTTATATGATTGATCCGCTGTTTACCACATAACATTAATACGAGTATTAGTTTGGCTTGTAAAATATTTAGACTGTTTAACCTTAGGGTAAGTACGTTTTGTATGTTTGATCCGCTGTTTACCACATAACATTAATACGAGTATTAGTTTAGCTTGTAAAATATTTAGTCTGTTTAACCTCAGGATAATTACGTTTTGTATGTTTGATCCGCTGTTTACCATATAACATTAATACGAGTATTAGTTTGGCTTGTAAAATATTTAGACTGTTTAACCTCAGGGTAAGTACGTTTTGTATGTTAGATCCGCTGTTTACCACATAACATTAATACGAGTATAGGTTTGGCTTGTAAAACGTTTAGTCTGTTTAACCTCAGGGTAAGCACGTTTTGTATGATTGATCAGCTGTTTACCACATAACATTATTACGAGTATTAGTTTGGCTTGTAAAATATTTAGACTGTTTAACCTTAGGGTAAGTGCGTGTTGTATGTTTGATCCGCTGTTTACCACATAACATTAATACGAGTATTAGTTTGCTTGTAAAATGTTTAGTCTTTTTAACCTCAGGGTAAGTACGTTTTATATGATTGATCCGCTGTTTACCACATAACATTAATACGAGTATTAGTTTGGCTTGTAAAATATTTAGACTGTTTAACCTCAGGGTAAGTACGTTTTGTATGTTAGATCCGCTGTTTACCACATAACATTAATACGAGTATAGGTTTGGCTTGTAAAACGTTTAGTCTGTTTAACCTCAGGGTAAGTACGTTTTGTATGATTGATCCGCTGTTTACCACATAACATTATTACGAGTATTAGTTTGGCTTGTAAAATATTTAGACTGTTTAACTTTAGGGTAAGTACGTTTTGTATGTTTGATCCGCTGTTTACCACATAACATTAATACGAGTATTAGTTTGGCTTGTAAAATGTTTAGTCTGTTTAACCTCAGGGTAAGTGCGTGTTGTATGTTTGATCCGCTGTTTACCACATAATATTATTACGAGTATTAGGTTGGCTTGTAAAATGTTTAATCTTTCATGAAAATAGCTAGCTATTTTACGGCAGTTTACTAACTGGTGAGTGCCTACGTAATTGGTTTTAAGTACCAAAATGCTTACTCTTGTTTAGTCAATTTTTAAATATAATACATTTAGCCGTTTTTTTCAAAGCAACTCCTTCCTTTCTTCATAACCAATTTAAACGGTGGATGTGTCAAAAGTTTGCCCTTGTTAGTTGTTGTGCAATAAGGTCTCAATTCTTAATTTGTCTATCCCGAAGGGGATGGGAAGCCCTCAAAGTTAGTTTTTCGGACATAAGATTAACGTTGAGAGAGATTTAAATGAATTCAAAAGTAACACACGTTCAAATGTAAATAATGATTTCCGAAAAGTTTTAACAGCTGTTGGAATGTAAGCAATGGTGTTTATATACATCATGTGTTGTGGATGTTAGATATTTCACAATGTTAAACCAAGGAGGATTGCAGGCACGGTAAATATTTACCGTGGTTACAGGTATGGTTTTGATGATAATTTGATGCAGTTGTTTCATGAATATAATTAATCTTTAGCTGTTAAAAAAGGAAAAAAATTAATTTAACACGTTTGAAATAGGTATAGTTTAATAACATTGGTTGTTTATGATTATAAATAGGTCGCAACGTAAGTAAACTGAAATACTTTAAATAAATATAATGTTGTGATTTTACATAATACAGTTAATCTACTATTATTCGTAGTCAAAAGTCACCTGCCGAGGTGTAACGAGTGCAGCGGGTGACGGGGTTGGCACGTGTAGCGTGATGTGGTGTCCCCTATAGGGTTGGTAGGCAAGTTTTATACTGTAAGCTATATTATCATGTAGCCAAAGTGTGATAATCATATTATAAAAAATATATAAGAACAATTATTGAACTTGTAAGAAGATATAGGGCCTATATTAGGTATGAGCAAATCACCGCCATGGTTGTCACGTATAGAGCAATCGTTCACAATAATTTATTGTAGTACTAGA
This sequence comes from Stictocephala bisonia, assembly GCA_035578905.1. Taxonomy (NCBI): domain Eukaryota; kingdom Metazoa; phylum Arthropoda; class Insecta; order Hemiptera; family Membracidae; genus Stictocephala; species Stictocephala bisonia. Next base: position 217,820 of record JAQJVL010000635.1, read on the forward strand.
ATAAAGATAATAAATAATTCTGAACGCTTCTTTATAGAGATTTTTCGGTTTTTTTAGATTATATTTCAAGACTTTTTGGTTTTTGCTGATGAATTCTTTAAATGTGAACTAAGTTTCATATAACTTTATTCATGACAGATTGAGTTCAGGTAATTGTTCACTTTAAGTACGTATTAATATATACCGATTTAATCAAATATGAATCGTTGAATTAATTCATTTAAAATAATGTTATTAAAATACAATACATAGAGTGAAATACTATTACTTGTCGGTTGAGTACACTCTTACTTTCTCGTCTTCGACTGTTTTGGTAGATATAAACCATATTAAGTGGCATATTTATTATATTATCTAAAATGTAGTAATCCATGTAAAGAGTTATGTTGCCACACATTATAACAGCTTTTAGGTAGAAAGTATCTCTCATTCATTTTCACAAAACAAAAGAACGTTAGGGTCATTAGCTAGCTGATTACTTTTAAACTTGTTTAGGACTTAAATTGGGGTCCAAACTGAAAACTCTCTCCTCCAAGCCACCAATTAACCCTCAAACTGGCAGTTAATCCAACATGTAGTGTAAGTTAACATGGTTAAGTAAAAATCATTCAACACTTTTACTTTGACATTTTATTTAGGGGGATTATTTGTGCTGGATTATACAGTAGGTCTGTACATTTTCATTTCAAAAATATTTTAATGATCGTGTATACAAAATATTTTCTGAACTGGTTCCTTTGGGATGAAACAATAGTTTTTTTTCAAACACTCGCAATACAACAACTCAGGAAACTTTTTTCGTAACTACACTCACTAAAGCAAGGTCTTGTTACATAAGACCTACAACCAAGCGAATAATTAAATATATTTGGCATGTTTTAAACAAAAACTAAGGGAACTCTTTTCGGAACCACACTCACTAAAGTAAGGCCTTGTTATTTACAAAAACACACTTATTTTATATTTATGTAAGTATTTTTTTTTCATGCGGCCCCCATAATTGGGCCCTCGGTCTGTTGGGGTCGCAGTTGTTTTTCGCAGGTTTCAGTATATATGTTTTCTTTTGTTTGTTTTGGTTTGAATATATCTGTTTGAATACAAACTAATCTTAAGTTTAATCATTTATCCTATATCTGGTTGTATTTAAACTGTATTAGATATTATTGTATTATAACCAAGAATGTATTATATAATTTAGAGTACTTTAATAGGAGCTTAAGTTTTAACTGTGTTTCTTTAGTTATATAAGTTTAATTTTTTTAATTTTCCATAAAATGTACTTTTCTTATTGTGATTATTAATTTTGCCTGTGAAATTAATCTGTACCCGTGAAAACAATAAATACATTTATTATTGTTATTATTATTATAAGACCTACAACCAAGCGAATAATTAAATATGTTTGGCATGTTTTAAACAAAAAACTTGTTTTATCCCATATATTTTTGTAATACCATTCTTTGAAGATTAGAAATACTAATTTTCAACTTGAAACTTTTCATCCTTTTTGAAAATATATCATTTAGGTACTGACCTAATCTTCCAGTGTTTGCCACTCATATATGGCGTACTCCACTTGCTCACGTCTCTTCCATCCCAACATTTGGGTGTCAATCGTCGAGCAATTTAGATGATAGTGCACGTGTACATCACATTACACTTGAAATAGATTACATCTATTTTAAATGAACTACATTGACAGTAGCTTTGGTCCCTTCCCAATGAACACAATCCTTATCGAGGTTGTGACTTTGTGTTACACTGTTAATAACATTGTGCATTATTTACTACAGCTGTTCGTTCATCACATAAATATTGTAATTGTTTAGAATGTAATATTATTTATTTAGAAAGAAGAGTGATTTAATGGCAAGTATAAACAAATTATCAATGTAATGTTTTATATTCTTAACACGTTTAAACTTGCTACGTGCAGAAAAAACATTTAAATTTCTCTAATTAAAATAAAAAGTAACTTATGATGAAACCAAGCCAATGGCGTTTTTGAACACCTTGAATGAGTTCAAAATAATAATCAATAATTAAAAACATCACTAATAAATGGTTCCGAAGAATTGGCACAAACTTTCACCATTATTAAATTATAAAAAAAATCAAAACTTTAAAAATTACCAGTGGCCGTTTTAGAATTGTAATCCTAAATTTCATGAAAACCATAGCAAATACAAAAATTAACTCTATATCTAATATTTAGCCTAAAAAGAGGCAAATCTTTTGTTACTTCATTTGTTACAATGAGACAGTAAATAACTGACAAAATGAATTTTTCTGATTGTGTGCAAAATTTGCCTGGTGGTTTTGTATAAGTCAATATACACAAGTATAAGAAAGCTGCAAAAACATTTTGCACACAATCAGAAAAATTACATTTTCTCTGTTATTTACTGTCAGATTTTAACAAATGAGGCACCAACAAATTTACCTCTTTTTAGGCCACATATAAGGCACCGAGACAAGCTTTTGCTTTGGTTTTAATGAAATTTAACATTAAAGTTTTTAAACGGTCGCCATTTTGAAATATGTAAAAATACTATTTTATATTTTTAGATTATATAAGGTGGTGTAAAGTTCAATATTCGTGTCAAGTTTCAAAACTATAGCTAATACTGTTTAGGAGATATGGTATTTTTTAATGACCACACATACAGACAGTCAGACGCCAAACTAAGCGAGATAAGACATATCTTCATATACATTTTTCGGTTTATTTTTACTTATTCATTAATTTCCTGAAGTTTTTCCCCACACTTTTCAAACACCCTGTATAAAAAGATAGTATAACTCTAAACAATATTCTTAGAGTTGACAATTAAATTGATAAATTACATTAACATTTGACTGTATAGTTATGATTATAACTTGTTTTAATTTGAATACCATTAAAGTGAATAATCTCTAGAGTTACTCGGAGTCTCTGAGGCACGTACTTTTGGGAGTTAACGAACCGCACTGGGGACCTCCTCTCATTCGGGATGTTGTGGGAGAAAAGGAAACAGGAGAAATATCGCGGCGAACAAAGCCCGATGAATTGCAGAGGTCATGAAGTTTGCCCTATCAACGTCTAAAGAATATCGTAAGTTGAAATTAATGCTGGTTCAGGCCTAAATATGACGAATCTCTCACTTAACGAACCGATTAGGCAGAATTTAGAATAATAATAATAATAAATCTTGTTGTAGTAAATTATGCTCTCTTATATGGTCAACGATATTAATAAATTATATCGAGTGTACTAGTCTCCGAGTATCTTCTTATATAAGCATCGTGAGAAATCAGGGAAATAAATTGTGTTTCATTCAACGTCTATCGAACGCTACCTGACACAATCCCAGAACTTAAGCTTATAAGCGGCCGGCGTCATAACTAGAATCTAAATGTTCCGGTGACAACCGCGTTAAGGTACTATCTACAGTATTTACAAGATAACCAGACGTTTCGCCCAAACTGTGATGTGACATCCTCAGTGGTATCGCTGAATCTCAGCGTGAGTGAGTCTCAGCGATACCACTAAGGATGCCACATCACAGCATGGGCGAAACGTTTGGTTATCTTGTAAATAAGGTAGATAGTATCTTGACGATGTTGCCTCCGGTAAATGTAGATTCTAGTTACCCGACATGGTTTTTGCAAAAAGGTAAAAATATAAATACTGCCTACCACCGGCGCAGACATTATCTGCACCCGAGTTTGAAGGTTGTTTTCTAAGAAACTAAGTAGCCTGTGAAACCTTCAATCATACCATCGTTTTCCTTGTTTCCTTGTGCGTTATGACATATAACATTTTTAATTTATTGTAAGTTCTAACTTAAAAAGTAGTTTTCATTGTACATCATCTTTTCACCACCATTACTCAAAAATCCGTTCATATAGCGCATGTATATTTTGATACGTAGTTGATAGGTTTCCTATAAGTTTTAAAGATTTTTTAAATATTATGTTTTCAATCAAAAAAGTTCTTATCAATTCCCTGAAACATCGATTTCTTGGCTTCTAGAGGTCGTACAATTAATTATTTGTCTTTTTGTAATCCTTATTACACATATAGTTACGATACATAATTTTTATTTGTGTAAATATTTGCAGTTATTTTAAATCGAATTAAATCGATATAAAATAATGTTAAATAGATACATTAAAATTAATTTTAATCGATATAAAATCACAATATTTACTTAAAAATAAAAACAATTTATCGTAACTATATATATATATATATATATATATATATATATATATATATATATATATATATATATATATATATATATATGTATATAATACTATTTACAACATGACCAAATAATTAATTGTACGACCTCTAGAATTCAAGAAAACAATGTTTCATGTAAATGATTAGAACTTTTTATGTTAAAACAATATTGTTAGAACTTATAATACAATTTTATTTGTTATAACGCACAAGGAAACAGGAAAAACAATGGTATGATTGGAGTTTTCATAGACCTCTCAGTTTATTAGAAAACAACCTTCAAACTCGGGTGTACATAATGTCTGCGCCGGCAGTAACTTAATAATTTATGCTGTTTAAAGTACATATGCAGCGTGTTCATAAAAAAACCTTCACAACTTGGAACTATGTTTACGTACATGAAAACTAAGAAAAAAGCTCATTTGAACATTTGTCCTAAAACGCTTAGTTTTCCGGCTGTATGTGTTTTTACACAATTTAACAAATCTTGATAACCACTCAAGATATTATTATCACGCCCAGTACACGTACGAGGTAAATGCTTATAATAAAGTCATGCTAATTGGATACAATTCCCACAACATTTGCATGTAGCCTACTATACTAAAAAAATAAACTTATTAGTTATTAATGGTACGATCTGAACAATTTGTGTACCATCTTTTAGGATATAAAATGTTGCAATTTTTGAGTAAATTCTAGTTTTAAAATACATACTTTTTAAGATATTATGCTTTAAAAACTAAAAATATCCGCCATTTTAAAATGGTACAGTGTAGGAACTTGATACTCTTTACTAAATTAGGTCTTATTATTTCTAGTTCATATACTGGGTTCGATGAAACTATATTTAAGGGTTATAAAAATATTTAAATTATGTAAAAAACATATTCAGACAAACAAACGGACAACTAAGCGTTTTTGGAACTCTGTTTACATGAACCTTTTTCTTAGTTTTCAAGTAGTCATATTGCGAATTATTGAAGGGGGTTTTTTATCACACCCTGTATATGACGTTATTTATTTACTTTGTTTCTCATCATATATTTGGATAGATAAATATTTTATCAACTTTATACAAGTACAAATATGTATACAATACAAATATTACTGTTTCAACACGTGAACTATTGTTTATCGACCAACGTCACAAGTTGTTTCCATTATCACAGTCACGTATTTGACCAGAAGTGACAGGCTGACAGGCCATTTGACAGCGGCTTGTCTTCTACACTTACCGCTGTTACAACCTTACAGTTTGACTCACGCTTTACACGTCATTTAAAGATCATTGTAGAAACAGATTTGTTTCAAATATAAATAATAATTTTTTGTTCAACAGCTGAAACCTCATAAGGTTAATCATTCAATAAAAATGATATATCGTAACTATATATAGTACTATATATATTATATATATATATATATATATATATATATATATATATATAATAAGAATTACTAGAAGACAAATAATTAATTTTACGACCTCTAGAGGCCAAGAAAACAATGTTTCATGTAAATGAAAGAACGTTTTTTGTTGAAAACATTACATTTAAAAAATCTTTAAAACTTATAGGATACCTATCAACTACGTATCAAAATATACATGCCCTATATGAACGGATTTTTGAGTAATGGTGGTGAAAAGATGATGTACAATGAAAACTACTTTTTAAGTTAGAACTTACGATAAAATTAAAAATGTTATATGTCATAACGCACAAGGAAACAAGGAAAACGATGGTATGATTGAAGGTTTCACAGGCTACTTAGTTTCTTAGAAAACAACCTTCAAACTCGGGTGCAGATAATGTCTGCGCCGGTGGTAGGCAGTATTTATATTTTTACATTTTTGCAAAAACCATGTCGGGTAACTAGAATCTACATTTACCGGAGGCAACATCGTCAAGATACTATCTACCTTATTTACAAGATAACCAAACGTTTCGCCCATGCTGTGATGTGGCATCCTTAGTGGTATCGCTGAGACTCACTCACGCTGAGATTCAGCGATACCACTGAGGATGTCACATCACAGTATGGGCGAAACGTCTGGTTATCTTGTAAATACTGTAGATAGTACCTTAACGCGGTTGTCACTTGAACATTTAGATTCTAGTTATGACGCCGGCCGCTTATAAGCTTAAGTTCTAGGATTGTGTCAGGTAGCGTTCGATAGACGTTGAATGAAACACAATTTAGTTCCCTGATTTCTCATGATGCTTATATAAGAAGATGCACGGAGACTAGTACACTCGATATAATTTATTAATATCGTTGACCATATAAGAGAACATAATTTACTACAACAAGATTTATTATTATTATTATTCTAAATTCTGCCCAATCGGTTCGTTAAGTGAGAGATTCGTCATACTTAGGCCTGAACCAGCATTCAATAATTACAACTTACGATATTCTTTAGACGTTGATAGGGCAAACTTCATGACCTCTGCAATTCATCGGGCTTTGTTCGCCTTCTATTCCGCGGTATTTCTCCTGTTTCCTTTTCTCCCACAACATCCCGTATGAGAGGAGGTCCCCAGTGCAGTTCGTTAACTCCCAAAAGTACGTGCCTCAGAGACTCCGAGTAACTCAAGAGATTATTCACTTTAATGGTATTCAAATTAAAACAAGTTATAATCATAACTATACAGTCAAATGTTAATGTAATTTATCAATTTAATTGTCAACTCTAAGAATGTACATTACGTTAAGAGTTTTAATATCTTTTTATACAGGGTGTTTGAAAAGTGTCGGGAAAAACTTCAGGAAATTAATAAATAAGTAAAAATAAACCAAAAAATGTATATGAAGATATGTCTTATCTCGCTTAGTTTGGCGTCTGACTGTCTGTATGTGTGGTCATTAAAAAATACCATATCTCCTAAACAGTATTAGCTATAGTTTTGAAACTTGACACGAATATTGAACTTTACACCACCTTATATAATCTAAAAATATAAAATAGTATTTTTACCTATTTCAAAATGGCGACCGTTTAAAAACTTTAATGTTAAATTTCATTAAAACCAAAACAAAAGCTTGTCTCAGTACCTAATATGTGGCCTAAAAAGAGGTAAATCTTTTGGTACCTCATTTGTTACAACCAGAAAATAACTTAGAAAACGTAATTTTTCCGATTGTGTGCAAAATGTTTTTGCAAATTTCTTATACATGTGTCTATTGACTTGAACAATACCACCAGTCAAATTTTGCACACAATCGGAAAATTTTCATTTTCTCAGTTATTTACTGTCCGATTGTAACAGTATATATAATAAATTATATTCAACTAAATACTATCAGAATTCCGAATTAGTGTATATAACCAAATGTTTTACTATATAGGCTTTGTGGATGAACAAAGCCGGCCTTAGTGGCTCAGTGGCTTAAGCTTCGGACTGCGGAGGGCATTGTCCAAAGTTCGAATCCCCAATCGAGCTAATGTTCTGTACTTCACTCGTTGACGCACAGACACTAACCAACAAGCATTTCTATGGTGTTGAAGGAAATTAGTATACGAAGTAAAATTAAAATAAATAACATCGTATTAGAAATCTCAACAATATACTTTATATTATATAGAGATTACACTATCGTAAACACTTTAAACTTTAACTACAGCGTCCAGGAATTCATGACTGACGGTGCTCAAGATTTTTGAAACACAAACAAGAGTTTAAATTTGAATTAAGTATTCATGATCATTTTCGAGTTATATATTATTATTAATATGTTGTTATTGTGTATGTTTTAATAGTGGAAAGTGATATAATTAATGCACAAATGTTGACAAGACTAATGCATGTAACATGTTGATTTTGGTCGAATAAAAGAGTTATTGAGTTACTTTACAAGGTAAGATAAATTAAACTAAACAATTTAAACTTAAATAAGATGATAATCATATATTATCAGATCCGTCAGTTTACTCCAACTGTTGATTATGTTTCTGTTGTGCCATGTTTTTGAAAAAGTTGTATTTAGTTTTACATTTCCTGCGTTTTAATGTATTAAAATGAGTTATTATTAGTCAAACTATTGGTAATTATTATTTACGCTAAGCATGTTGAATATTATTGCAATACGATTGCACAATCTGAAAAACAAAAGGACAGATGTGGCTCAGATATGGCGTACTACTAATAATACAGATAATATGAAACTTTTCATCCTTTTTGAAAATATATCTGTTATGTTATGGCCTAATCTTTATTATTTTTTAACATATTGCCTTTGAATGCACAGCATGATAGCTTAAAGAAATTCAAACAGGTTATTTATGCATGGTTGCTTGTGAACCCTTTCTATAGAATAGCTGAATTCTTTGAGGCTGACACTTTAAATATTGATTTTTCCTAGGTTTACTATTAGTAAGGCTACTTAATTCTTACTTTAAGTTGGTCTTGTATTATAATTTTAGCCAAACTACAGCTTGATTATGTGCATGGTTTGTATTTATATTACATGTTTTGAATTGTGTGTTATATGCTAATAGCATGTGCATGTTTTAAAAATGACGAGATTCAATGCATTGTTTATGTCACATGAATCAATAAATCTATTCTATTCTATCCTATAATCTTCCAGTGTTTGCCGCTCATATATGGCGTACTCCACTTGCTCACGCCTCTTCCATCCCAACATTTGGGTGTCAATCGTCGGGCAATTTAGATGATAGTGCACGTGTACTCGATGTACAAGTATACATCTCATTACACTTGAAATAGATTACATGTATTTTAAATGGACTACATTGACAGAAGCTTTGGTCCCTTCTCAATGAACACATTTCCTATCGGGCATTCCTTGGGCTATAACTTTACGTGAGTTAACTGTGTTACTATTTGTATAAGTTCCCAGTAAGGTGACATGACAATTAGGGGCATTCATAACAATACCCTTCTTGGTTACACATACTTTGTAGTTTACACAATTAACAAAGTTATATGATAAAAATGTAAACACACTGGCCAACTAAATTGTATGTACTACAAAATAAAGATACAATGTTATTAGACTCCCTAATTTAGAAAAAGACCTTTAAAAGTCATTGATAAAAACAGGCTTTCTATTATTAAAGTTTGTAGATACAAAACGTCTTACAATTCAATCATATTATAACAATCCTCTTACATTCATTCTGACATATTTCCTTTTCTCCTTTTGAGGTAAATCCTATAATACATAAGTGCAGATATTTCACGTATATATCAGTGCAGACATTAAAATATTACAACTTACATATCATAGCTTTTTCATTACTATTGTCAAGTTAATATTCAACTATAACTTTATTACATACTGTATCAAATTTGGATAAATAAATATCCATAAATCTAACAGAAATTCAACTCGCATATTCTTAAGTACTTTATCAATGTTCCTAGTTCAACAAATTATAATAAAGATATGTTTACATGAATTATTATTCTAATTTTTCTGATATTCATAAAAATTAGGAAAAAGTCATTTTATAACTCAACTTTTATCTTATTTACGTAAAGATTGTTATAAAAAAGCTACTATTTTATTTATGTTATGACATTTCTATTTAGAAAATAAAACTAGATAGACATTTTCAGGCTACGGACTCTAAGTTTATGGTTAATGGAATAGTAGATATAGTATTACTTTGGCCAGACATATGAAACAGTTGGTATTTTCTGAACATATACTGCAAGATTATTTAATAAATACAATGGAGACCCAGCCTGGAGTATCTATTCTGTACAGTCTTGTAGATACATCAATATTTAATGGAATACCCTACGAAGTAGAAGTCTGGAGACGTATAAGAGATTGTACAAGTTTGAATGAAAGCAGTGGACAACCAGATGAGACGGATTAGAAAGAGAAGAAGTAGAAAGAGAGATATTATGCTTTGTGGGATAGGCCTACCGGGGATGGTGCCCACGTTAAATTATACAATAACACACTGAGAATTGTACGACCTGGTATATACCTATCGGGGTGAGGAAACCAGTTCAGTTTCAGTAAGTCAACTGTAGAGTAAGTTATCAATACAGTTCACTTGAACTTTAGAATGAGTACCACAGTTTGTTTTAAAGATGATGTATATTTTATTAAAGAAAGATCTTGTGCTGTTGAATTTCAAGCCTTTATTGGAAACAATGTTAATAATTTAAGGAATTAACATTGTACTCATAATACTGGAAACAGTATCACTAAGCTAAAACAGCAATTTCTTAATCATATTAAAACACAGCCGTTAATATTTCAGTAACATTACGGGTCATACCCCCGCCTCTACTTTCCCCCACCACTTTCCCCCACCAGACTTTTAGGTTTTATAAAGGATACTGTGTTCAGACACTCAACCTCATTTCGATCCAGACAAGTGTCGTAACAACACCAATCCCGCATGTTCACCATGAATACGAACTTGTATTTAATTATAGCCTACTTGAGCTGAGATTATCAAAACCATATTGGAGTCCAGAAGCCGATGAATAACTTAATAGAATGACTGAGATTGCCGAAGATGTTGAAAATATAAAATTTAAGTGGGTGCAAACTGAAACAACATCTACTTGTGGTCCTAATTGTATTGTTTGCAGTGATGTGCTAGATCGTGTAAACTTATTTATACAGTTATTTGAAAGTATAGGTCCTGAAGAATATGGTGAAGAACTATACAACATACTGATGAAGGAGGTGAAAGAAAGTAGAGAATAGCCGGTGGTCGAGCTGAAAGGAAGTGAGCAAAAAACAACCTAGTCATTAAGTTTTAGTTTGTAAATAAGAATTTGTAAATACAGAGTAAATTTACACATTTTGTGAGGTCATACCAAGTTCAACAATCAATCAAAAAGTTTTCCTTTAAAAATGAGGGAAAGAAAACTTATCTTGACTTAATGTAGCGCAGATTTTTGTATTTAAGTTATTGACTTTTGTTAATTGGTAAAAACGATAAAAATGCCGTCAGTGCATGTCTTATTTATGATATCGTGAGTAAGGCGATTCTGAAGAGTATCATATCTATGGCAAATCATCAAGCCTGTTTGATTTATGAATAAAATTGCCATATATTTTAGGTTATATTCATTTAATAATATTACAAATAAATGTGTCTAATTAGCTTAAATATGTTATTATTATACTTCATTATAACTATTAATTTTTAAAGTCGCTTTAAAAAAAAAAAAAAAAAAAACAAACAAAAGATATAGTTCGATCCCAATAGGAGTGAAGTGAATTATAAAATAGACACATTTGTCCTATTATTGTGATAGTACATTATTTACACAACATGGCGTGTTGTGGAGTTCAATTATTACTTAGTACATTTATAAAAAATAAGCAAATAAAATAAGAGTCAACATCATTAGCGGTCTCTAAAGCATGTTTGTGATTTGCTCAGCCAGAGTACAGATTTGTTCTGTACAGCCAGAAGTAGAACAATAACACTTTCAATACTGTACCTTGTATTCAAACAGTGTTTGCGTTGGGTTTTTCCTTTTCATTTTACTGATAAAGGCTGTCTACCTTGCGTGTTATACGCACGGTTCTAATTAGGAGAATAAATTAACAATAAGTTTTTTATAATGAGGGATACAAATTTGTGAGAAATCAAAATTAAAGTCAAAGTTAATGAAATTGATATGTATGTATAGGACTTATTTTTTAAAATAGTTTTTTAATTAGCATAATACGTGTTGGTACATATACAGTATAACTAAACGTCACACAACACAAATTTATTACAATATAAGCACAAAATGCACAAATATATTACAATAAAAGTACAAAATGCACAAATGAAAGATCTAATTTAGCTAAACACCTTCTGAATTGTAGCCACAGTTTGAATAAAATAGATGAAAATGTAGATATTCTAAAAGTTTGTAAGAAGGGTCGTATTATGAATGCTTGGGAAGAGTTATTTATTTTTTAAGAAAAATGTAAGGATCGTGATAAATTAATGAACGAACAGGTTAATTTTGATTCGAAATAGTTTTTAATAATGTATTTTCATCAACTAAACAGAACAGAAGTAACAGCCAATAGGGATTAACCAATAATATCACAGCAGCCGCCATTTTGACGATTCCAGCCAATGGGGTCACGTGATCATAGGCCTATAAATTGCGTTGTTGAACACCATTTTCCATTCTTTTGTGAATCCCTCTGGTCTGAGGAAGGTTAGCGTAGTTCACCGAAATCGATCACCATAATATTTATGCATTTTGTACTTGTATTGTAATATATTTGTACATTTTGTGCTTATATTGTAATAAATTTGTGTTGTATGACGTTTATTTTTAAAGCAGTCGTAAAATACTTTTCAGGAGAACAAGTGCATTTGCATTTATTTGAAAAACTATATTATTAGTTTGTCTTCATTTATGAATGAGTACGCTTCCTTATTTGATGTTTTTGTGTTATATATATACTATATAATATTTAAATATCATATAATATGATGAGTCTAAAACACTGAAAAGTATCCGAGGCAAACATTTTGTAGGATGATTGTCATTATATTTTAAATGTGTGATAAGAAGGTATTTTGATTAATTCTTCGTAGCCATTAAAAACCTGTCTTTATGGTACATTTTCACTGTCTGATCACTTTATTCAACCATGATGCTGAAAATCGGCATGGTTGAATCTCGTTATGACCTAGATATGTAATAAGACCTTGTTTACAAAAATAAAACTCAACACAAAATTTATTACAATATAAGCACAAAATGCACAAATATTATGGTGATCGATCTTGTGTTGTGTGACGTTTTACTTGTACTGTATATGTACCAACACCTATTATGCTAATTAAAAAACTGTTTAAAAATAAAAAGTAGCCATTTAAGAGATTTTCATTTTGGAAAGTTTAAGGTTTTTATGACATGAATGCTCTAATTTGCACCTTTCTAAAGTAGTTTACGAGGTTTTCTATACCATACAAATTGTTATCAAGGAGAGTGGCTGCATGCCTAAATTCTATATTGATGTGATTAGTTAGGGAATCATGGGGAAGGAATACGCAAGCGTAGAGAACCACCCAGTTGTGAAGCATGGGCCGTTGGCTAGTATAACATTTCAAATTTACGAACTCCTCATATTTAAATTGATGCCAATTTAGCCCTACCTAGTTTAATGTAAATTGAACAGTAATTCTATTCAACATTCGACGTTGTGTTTGTTCTTTGTCTGCCGGGCTACCAAGCCATTCCTCAGTTCTTCTAGACCGATGCTACGTCTAGAACTAGAAGAGAATAGTTCCCTTCCTCTTACCAAATTGACGTCAAGCAATAACAACCTTGAGTAAATGCAATACGATTGTACTTTTCCACTTCACGACTTCACATCATTGCTTGCAATGGGAAGCAACTCATACCCTGTCCTGATGGAATGATCTTACGGTGTGTAAAAGAGGACTGTTGTTTCATTGTAGCGTATTTGGGAATGGTCCCAGTGACTTCTCCATGAAGTTTGTCTCGAAGGTTGATGGACGAGCACAGAATAAAAATTTCTATTCTGTGCTCGCTGGTATTAACTAATATTAGGCAGTTATTTTTAATGTAAGGGTACATTTGGATATTAAACCTGTCAATTGTGTCAAAAATTGCTTTTGGAGAGGTCTTAATAAATGTTAAAAACATTAAAAATCCTATTACTTCTGTATTTTTTTACACCTGGATTTCGTGATCATGACGATGACGTTTCAAAAAAGGTTCTTATACCAACAAAAACTGCAATTTATCTTATCTGCCTTGTATAACTTACTGTTCGTAGTAACCGTTTGCTATACACAAAGGAGTAAATATATAGAACGTATGAAAGTTTTTATTTATAAGAAGTAAGTTTTATTCAATGCAAGTTATGTTCACAAACTTATTACTGAAATATGATGAATAATAAGCCTGATAAATAATATGATGAATAAATATGATGAAAGATTTATTGATGTGCATAACGTAACAGACAATACCAATTAGGTAGTTCATTAACTAATTAAAAGTAGAGAAGCTATACTTTATTGGCAATTCCTCGTATACTGCTTTAAAAATGAACTATACCTAAAGATGTTTCAGTCCTGGGTGCCAAATATTTCATGTCAGAATCTTACACTGGTATATTGTACAATCTGGACAGAAAACGTGCCTTGAAACACAACTCTTGAACCCTAGCCATAAATAATGGATAAGTTTTTTGGACAAAAAATATGTCAAGATTGTGAGGGGGCATGAGACGAATTGGTTATACGAAGTTTATCCATGCAAAATGACCCAAAGATCTTTTTACCAATCAATTAAATTGACCAAATTATTAAAACTTTATACTTTAAAACTAGTTGTAAAAAAATTGTTGTAGAAATTATATAATTAATTTGAAAGTTTCATCATGTTTATAATAATTTTAAACCCTCATTAAGATATTTTCAAATACAGACTTCACTGAAATGTAAGCTGTTAATGTACAAACTGAGTAACTAGGGATAAATGATAATAATTATCATTATTATTATCATTTAGATGTTAGTGAAGACATGTAATTAAAAAAGCAGAACATTAATTACAAGTAAAAGAAAAATATGGAATCACCAGAACCCACTCAATAAATTCTGTAGTAAACAGTCATACGTTTTATAATAAAAAATACCTTGATAACGAATATAAGTCCTTAGGAGATAAATGATGACAATTAGATCGATAAACAAGGACTATCAGTGCAGTGCAGTGTACCAACATGGCTTGGTTTATAACAATCGGGATTAAATTATAATGTACGTTGCATTTCGTAATCCAACTTACGGATAGAAAAACACACTCAGATGCTGTATCATAACTATGTTGTTTTAATTTTCTTCTTATTTAAAACTTCAATCACTCGAGTCTATGTAGTACCGACCGACGGTTCAGATTGGGCTTCCTACCTTGGATCCCGGAATTCCATCTCAGTTGGGGCTTCCTGCCTTGGTCTCTGGAATTCCCTCTCAGTTGGGTATTCCTACATTGGACCCCAGAATTCTCTCTCAGTTGGGGATTACTACATTGGACTCCGGAATTCCCTCTCAGTTGGGGATTACTACCTTGGACTCCGGAATTCTCTCTCAGTTGGGGATTACTACATTGGACTCTGGAATTCCCTCTCAGTTGGGGATTCCTACCTTGGACTCCGGAATTCCCTCTCAGTTGGGGATTCCTACCTTGGACTCCGGAATCTCTCTCAGTTGGGAATTCCTACATTGGACCCCGGAATTCCCTCTCAGTTCACAGCTTCAGCCAACAAGCCTACAAATACCAATCCACAAATAATAGTTTTCATACTGAATAAAAAATTGCTATAATTTAAGGCGGATTAGTTTCTCGATCATGTACATATTGATTTGTTTACTTTTATAAACATACACTTTCCACGTGTCTTATACAAAGACTATCCTTCCTGTTTAAGTAAAGATACAGTTTACTTGTATGTATTGACACAATACCGATGTAATGAAAAACTGTATGACATTTTACTTTGTAGAGTGCAAGTTTTTTAGATATTAATCTAAAAAGTACTTATTAACTAAGCCATTAATATGAGTGAATCAATTTTACTAAATACACTGTTTTGGTAGCTTACAATACAACTTATACCTTATAGATATCAATCAGTAACCTCAAAGTTTGCGCTCATTCACTCTCTTAAATTGAACTGCATTGCACAACACTTTACAGTAAAAATACAGATATATCCAGACTCATATTTATTACTATAATTAATTATAATTCAAGCGACAAACACCACACGTGTTTTGTGTTGAGTCAACTTTATCCCAACATATATTGGTTATTTAGATTAAGAAAAAAAAGATAAGTTTAAAAAATAACCCACAAAACCACCAAAGAGCAGAACGATATTATTCCCCTAATGAGGGATCTGAAGTAAGCTGAGATGCATGTTGTCGTAGGGAGGAGGGAGGAAATAAACAATGATCAAACTTTAATTAATGCTTATCTCGTAGGAGCTAAACGTGTGTTAATTAAGTAAAGTTGGTAAACTTGTTAGGTTTAGAATGGGTTACTATGCACAGGAAGGGCTCTGATTCTTGGGCATGTGTAATCAAGTTTAGTCTTAAAGGCATCATTTAAGAGTAAAAGTTGTTAAATAATAATAAAAATTATGTCTTGTTGTCGTCCTGAAAGAGTGGTAAACGTTGTACTAAATGGAGAAAAATTAAATTGCACTGAAATATTTAAGTTTATCTTGATCCCCTAAATATATGCATTATGAGGAAATGTACACCTACGTTACGTTAGTCTTATATATATATATATAAATAAAAAATGTATCGTTGGTTTTAAAGCAAAAATAAATACGAGCCAAAACGTCTTTAATAAACTGTGATGAATAACATGTTTTTGTTCTATTAGTACTTTATTCATTAAACTTGCAATAATATGTGTGTGATGGGGAATTACCTATCACCTGTCCGATGGGCGGATGAAAGCAATAATTTATTTATGTAACATATGTACAAAAATATAAGAACAAGTTAGCTACAATTCCCATTTTTTTGGGGCGGGGAGGGAAAAATTAATTTATTTAAAAGGTTTCGGATTTACAGTTTCCCGAAGTACCCACTAAAAAATAACCTCTTCTAATAAGAGTAGCCTGGAACAGTTTATGCCCCACCGTCTATATTGCAAAATTAGCGATATAGATATGCATTTCCCACCCGAAGCATTACCTCAACGTAGTTCCAAATGTCTTCCCTTTAGAGCATGCCAATCTACGTCATGATCTGGGTTGAAGTCATTGAGACTCTTTTTAGGGCCCAGCGGTCACACTGGAAAAGTGCTCTCCACTGCTGGCGGGTTCTGCACCCCAAGGCTCTCTGCAAGTATCTGTGGCCATGAAGTATCAGACCACCCCTAAAGATCGGTTTTCCATTCAGCCTCCCAGCCTAGGAACGGACGTGCTCACTCTTCTGTCCCGAACTCTTTTGACCCCCAAACCGTTTTGGTAAATCACTGAGACCCATCCCCCCCCCACCAAAGCTGGTAAGCGTGCCAACCGGGGATGGCTCAAACCAAGTCGAGCGATGGGATCACGGGTGGCAGTTGGAGGGTCAAAAATAAAACTCGGCAGCTGAGCAGAACTACTTTTATTATTAAGAAAACAAACTGGCAGGCAGAAGGCCACAACATAAAAGGCAGAAGGCCACAATATAAATTCTCACTTAAATAAATAATAACAAAAACTAAATTTAACAAGATAATACACAATAATAACAAACGCTATAAATACCACAAACTCTACAAATACCAAAATTTAACAATTAATCAACTGTATGGCCTATCTGCAGTTTAGCCTGAGACACCCCAAAACGTAAGAAAAATATTAAGCCCCAAATAAAAGTGAAAATTTAGAAAACTTTTGGATCACAACACTTAAACCGGCAATTCAGCCCACATCCCATGATTCCACCGGGCCAGGGAGTAAGCCGGAATCCCTGGGCAGCTCCGAATTAAAAGTTAACAATAATCCCCTTTTGGTGAGTTTAAAAATTAAACAATTTAAAAGAAAATATAACACGGTACCGTTCGAGTAAAAATTCACTTCCAAACACCCCTAATACACGTAACCCAAAAAATAAATAACAATAACTAGGCCTAAACATATGAATAAATAATAACATGATTTAACAATGGGGACCTAACAAATATAAAACTCTAAACAAATGTAACAACCAAATAAACTAATTAAACTAAATAACAATAAATATAAATAAATAAATATTAACATCAACAAAATCTTTGTGTATTTTAAAAAAGTTTTTCTCTTTAATAAAAAATATATAAGTCCCCAATGGCTGTGGTATAAAATCACTGTCCAAGTTTAGCAGTTTAGGCCTAGGCCACATAAAGTTCCACAAACATGTTTTTTTCTTCTTTCATTTTGCACCTTTTTTTTCTATATTCTTTTAAGGCCATCAAAACCCCTCAGCTCAGCCGCCGGGAAATAAAAGGAACACACTGACCTGAGGACTGAAGAAAAACACCCAGATGTAGGGATGGCAGCGTAGTCGAGACCTAGGTTCTACGACATGGTCCTCAGGCCAGGCTGGCAGTGCAGAAGGTTGAACTTTCCCCGGACGACAGGCTGAGGGCTGAACGTCCCACTCAAGGACCCTGGACTGCAAGGTCAAACACAGCCATTAAACACAGTCCAGCCATCACAACAAAATATTACACATAACAACTGATATAAGAAATGGCAACAAAACAGGAACAGACAACATTGTACATGATTAAAGCACACTAGAAAATAAAAGGCCTATTTTTAGGCTATGAAAATTTATGTTGGAAAACAGATTTAAAACAAATTACAACTTAACAAATTATAAAAAACGTAATTACGTATATGGAACTAAAAATGACAAACTGAAAACTAGGCTATGGATACATGAGCAATAGGTTCTAACATGAAAATCAAAGAGTACAGCTAGGCTAGGTTATTGGCAAAGAACAAAAAATATGGTAAATCGGTAACTACAACTGTAAAAAGGCTCAACAAAACATTATACAGAACTACTATTGACAATAAAGGCAGATATAAAAAGCATTAACGGTAATTAACGGTAAAAATTAACATGGAAGCACATGGCTTTAACCTAGTCTGAGAAACATCTAGACAAAGAACAAAAATTTAACAAAACCCTGAAAACACAACTAAGCCCGATGAATATTATTTAAACAAAGTATTTTCACCAAAAGGGTGATTAAATATCAGAAATTACAAATGCACACTTACGTTTAGGAGTCTCTCAGCCGGCAACCATGACTTGACGAACGCTGCAAAGAACAAGTGAACAGACAGGCCAACTTGACCGAAACTGCTGGAACACGGAACGAAACGGAACTGGGCCAACGGCTACCAAGTACACGAAACGCAGGGCATGAGCGATCTCAGGCAGCCCGGTAGACAACGACGGAAAAAAACGTAATGTACCGGTCAAAGACCCGGTACATCACCCCTTAGCGAGAAAAACGTTAGGTGTGGCACTGATGCTCACCAAGATAGCCGGATCGTGGACTGTGTGAGACGCTGATGAAATCCGTAGAGCTCACTGGCGCTAAACGTGGCAAAGTCGATTACTGAAATAATTATTCTGAAAAGTGAGAGCCCAGATTCGCCCTCTGTCCAGACCGCGGACACTAGGAAGCGCCTGGTGCTTACTTGATCTTGGCCCTCCCACATCTGAGCCTTTAAAGCTTTGTCGGTGCCCATACATGTACTATTTAACTAACTAGTACTTTTCTTATATAAATAGAATATAAAGAAAGCTCAAATAGTCAATATATATCAGTGGGACACTTGACACTTTGACAGGCAGAACTTTAAAGCAAAATTAAATAAATTTTCTCGTTACAGAACAGCTGCACTTTACATTTTCAATATTAGTGCATTGTGAGAGTCAGTAATTACTCTAGTGATTTTGATTAATGTGATAATTAGGACCCAAAATCAACGTTATTTACTCTATAATAATAATAATATACCGCATTACCAACTTATTTTACTGACATTGTGTACTTTAAAAAGTAATGTTTTGCCAGTCGTTCATAGGCGCATACTAATCACATCTGTGTCCTTAGAAATGTAACTTTTGCATAGTGCCAGTTTAGTTGTCAAATGAAATTTGATTGCTCAACACCTCCGTATGGTAGACCAAGCTTTCAATGAACCAATTTATACCTATTACTGTATTGATATTTTACTTTGATTACTATATTGGACTATGAGATTTATTTCGACATAATTATAATATACATGCTAAAAGAGATGCGTATTACAGTAATATTATTTATAGCATAAAGAGTAATTTAATAACTATGAAGTTTGCTACAACCCAAAATACAAACAAAGGAAGATTTTAAAAACTTATTCCGCTGTAGGTTGTAATTTAGTGTTTGATATTCACTGGTAGATTTTACAAAACAAGCAAATTGGCAGTGTTGTTCAGATCCTTTTTAGAGGGATTTACCTTGTTTACCTCCTACAACATTTCGTATGAAATAGATGTCTTCACAAAAATTCGTTTTTGCTTCAAAAACACGTTTCCAAATATATATAATACTAACCAACATTTCATAATTCGTTATTCTAAATTTATTTGAAATCCAGTGATTTTATTGAAGTTGCTTAGCATCATCTTTCCATTTGGGGATCTAAATTTTAATAAATTCTGATTATGTGGTGCATGATACATTCTACCACTAAGTTAGGACAGACAGCACTCCCCGGGTGAAGGAGGGTCGCTTAGTATACATTCTACCACTAAGTTAGGACAGCCAGCATTCCCCGGGTGAAGAAAGGTCGCTTAGTATACATTCTACCACTAAGTTAGGACAGCCAGCACTCCCCGGGTGAAGGAGGGTCGCTTAGTATACATTCTACTACTAAGTTAGGACAGCCAGCATTCCCCGGGTGAAGGAAGGTCGCTTAGTATACATTCTACCACTAAGTTAGGACAGTCAGCATTCCCCGGGTGAAGGAAGGTCGCTTAATATACATTCTACCACTAAGTTAGGACAGCCAGCACTCCCCGGGTCAAGGAAGGTCGCTTAGTATACATTCTACTACTAAGTTAGGACAGCCAGCACTCCCCGGGTAAAGGAAGGTCGCTTAGTATACATTCTACCACTAAGTTAGGACAGCCAGCATTCCCCGGGTGAAGGAGGGTCGCTTAGTATACATTCTACTACTAAGTTAGGACAGCCAGCACTCCCCGGGGGAAGGAAGGTCGCTTAGTATACATTCTACTACTAAGTTAGGACAGCCAGCACTCCCCGGGTGATGGAGGGTCGCTTAGTATACATTCTACTACTAAGTTAGGACAGCCAGAACTCCCCGGGTGAAAGAAGGTCGCTTAGTATACATTCTACCACTAAGTTAGGACAGCCAGCATTCCCCGGGTGAAGGAAGGTCGCTTAGTATACATTCTACTACTAAGTTAGGACAGCCAGCACTCCCCTAGTGAAGGAAGGTCACTTAATATACATTCTACCACTAAGTTAGGACAGCCAGCACTCCCCGGGTGAAGGAGGGTCACTTAGTATACATTTTACCACTAAGTTAGGACAGTCAGCATTCCCCGGGTGAAGGAAGGTCGCTTAGTATACATTCTACCACTAAGGTAGGACAGCCAGCACTCACCGGGTGAAGGAGGGTCACTTAGTATACATTCTACCACTAAGTTAGGACAGCCAGCACTCCACGGGTGAAGGAAGGTCGCTTAATATACATTCTACCACTAAGTTAGGACAGCCAGCACTCCCCGGGTGAAGGAAGGTCGCTTAATATACATTCTACCACATAGTTAGGACAGCCAGCATTCCCCGGGTGAAGGAAGGTCCGTTAATATACATTCTACCACTAAGGTAGGACAGCCAGCACTCCCCGGGTGAAGGAAGGTCGCTTAATATACATTCTACCACTAAGTTAGGAAAGCCAGCACTCCTCGGGTGAAGGAAGGTCGCTTAATATACATTCTACCACTAAGTTAGGACAGCCAGCGATCCCCGGGTGAAGGAGGGTTGCTTATTATACATTCTACCACTAAGTTAGGACAGCCAGCACTCCCGGGTGAAGGAAGGTCGCTTAGTATACATTCTACAACTAAGTTAAGACAGCCATCACTCCCCGGGTGAAGGAGGGTCGCTTAGTATACATTCTACCACTAAGTTAGGACAGCCAGCACTCCCCGGGTGAAGGAAGGTCGCTTAGTATACATTCTACCACTAAGTTAGGACTGCCAGAATTCCCCGGGTGAAGGAAGGTCGCTTAGTATACATTCTACCACTAAGTTAGGAAAGCCAGTGATCCCCGGGTGAAGGAGGGTTGCCTAATATACATTCTACCACTAAGTTAGGACAGCCAGCACACCCCGGCTGAAGGAAGGTCACTTAGTATACATTCTACCACTAAGTTAGGACGGCAATCACTCCGCGGGTGAAGGAAGGTCACTTAGTATACATTCTACCACTAAGTTAGGATGGCCATCACTCCCCGGGTGAAGGAAGGTTGCTTTATATACATTCTACCACTAAGTTAGGACAGCCAGCACTCCCCGGGTGAAGGAAGGTCACTTAGTATACATTCTACCACTAAGTTAGGACAGCCAGCACTCCCCGGTTGAAGGAGGGTCACTTAGTATACATTCTACCACTAAGTTAGGACAGCCAGCACTCCCCAGGTGAAGGAAGGTCACTTAGTATACATTCTACCACTAAGTTAGAACAACCATCTGTCCCCAGGTGAAGGAAGGTCACTTAGTATACATTCTACCCCTAAGTTAGGACAGCCAGCACTCCCCGGGTGAAGGAAGGTCAGTTAGTATACATTCTACCACTAAGATAGGACAGCTATCTCTCCCCGGGTGAAGGAAGGTCACTTAGTATACATTCTACCACTAAGTTAGGACAGCCAGCAATCCCCGGTTGAAGGAAAGTCAGTTAGTATACATTCTACCACTAAGTTAGTACGGCCATCTCTCCACGGATGAAGGAAGGTCAGTTAGTATACATTCTACCACTAAGTTAGTACAGCCATCACTGATCGGGTGAAGGAAGGTTGCTTAATATACATTCTACCACTAAGTTAGGACAGCCAGCACTCCCCGGGTGAAGGAAGGTCACTTAGTATACATTCTACCACTAAGTTAGGACAGCCAGCACTCCCCGGGTGAAGGAGGGTCACTTAGTATACATTCTACCACTAAGTTAGGACAGCCATCTCTCCCCGGGTGAAGGAAGGTCACTTAGTATACATTCTACCACTAAGTTAGGACAGCCGGCACTCCCCGGGTGAAGGAAGGTCAGTTAGTATACATTCTACCACTAAGTTAGTACGGCCATCACTCCCCGGGTGAAGGAAGGTCACTTAGTATACATTCTACCACTAAGTTAGGACAGCCATCTCTCCCCGGGTGAAGGAGGGTCACTTACTATACATTCTAACACTAAGTTAGGACAGCCAGCAATCCCCGGGTGAAGGAAGGTCACTTAGTATACATTCTACCACTAAGTTAGGACAGCCAGCACTCCCCGGGTGAAGGTGGGTGGCTTAATATACATTCTACCACTAAGTTAGGACAGCCAGCACTCCCCGGGTGAATGAGGGTCGCTTAGTATACATTCTACTATTAAGTTAGGACAGCCAGCACTCCCCGGGTGAAGGAAGGTCGCTTAATATACATTTTACCACTAAGTTAGGACAGATAGCACTCCCCGGGTGAAGGAGGGTCGCTTAGTATACTTTCTACCACTAAGTTAGGACAGCCAGCACTCCCCGGGTGAAGGTGGGTGGCTTAATATACATTCTACCACTAAGTTAGGACAGCCAGCACTCCCCGGGTGAAGGAAGGTCACTTAGTATACATTCTACCACTAAGTTAGGACAGCCAGCACTCCCCGGGTGAAGGAAGGTTAGTTAGTATAAATTCTACCACTAAGTTAGTACGGCCATCACTCCCCGGGTGAAGGAAGGTTGCTTAATATACATTCTACCACTAAGTTAGGACAGCCAGCACTCCCCGGGTGAAGGAGGGTTGCTTAATATACATTCTACCACTAAGTTAGGACAGCCAGCACTCCCCGGGTGAAGGAGGGTCGCTTAGTGTACATTCTACCACTAAGTTAGGACGGCCATCACTGTCCGGGTGAAGGAATGTCGCTTAATATACATTCTACCACTACGTTAGGACAGCCAGCACTCCCCGGGTGAAGGAGGGTCGCTTAGTATACATTCTACCACTAAGTTAGGACGGCCATCACTCCCCGGCAGAAGGAAGGTCGCTTAGTATACATTCTACCACTAAGTTAGGACAGCCAGCACTCCCCGGGTGAAGGAAGGTCGCTTAATATACATTCTACCACTAAATTAGGACAGCCAGCACTCCCCGGGTGAAGGAGGTTTGCTTAATATACATTCTACCACTAAGTTAGGACAGCCAGCACTCCACGGGTGAAGGAAGGTCGCTTAATATACATTCTACTACTAAGTTAGGACAGCCAGCACTCCACGGCTGAAGGAAGGTCGCTTAATATACATTCTACCACTAAGTTAGGACAGCCAGCACTCCCCGGGTGAAGGAAGGTCGCTTAATATACATTCTACCACTAAGTTAGGACAGCCAGCACTCCTCGGGTGAAGGAAGGTCGCTTAATATACATTCTACCACTAAGTTAGGACAGCCAGCACTCCCCGGGTGAAGGAAGGTCGCTTAATATACATTCTACCACTAAGTTAGGACAGCCAGCACTCCTCGGTTGAAGGAAGGTCGCCCAATATACATTCTACCACTAAGTTAGGACAGCCATCACTCCCCGGGTGAAGGAGGGTCGCTTAGTATACATTCTACTATTAAGTTAGGACAGCCAGCACTCCCCGGGTGAAGGAAGGTCGCTTAATATACATTTTACCACTAAGTTAGGACAGATAGCACTCCCCGGGTGAAGGAGGGTCGCTTAGTATACTTTCTACCACTAAGTTAGGACAGCCAGCACTTCCCGGGTGAAGGAAGGTCGCTTAGTATGCATGTAGCGTTACTTTTATATAACATTCAAACATTCATGCAATATACAACA
This sequence comes from Stictocephala bisonia, assembly GCA_035578905.1. NCBI lineage: Eukaryota > Metazoa > Arthropoda > Insecta > Hemiptera > Membracidae > Stictocephala > Stictocephala bisonia. The sequence continues at coordinate 242,663 of JAQJVL010000635.1, forward strand.
ATAATTTTTATTTTCATTCATTTATAGCTAAAAACAGTAAAACAATTAAATAAATCTAGCATATTTGAAGTTACTGTTTTAATAATTATAATCATGATGAAAATTAGCTTCACATTCAAATATCCGATTGACAACCAGTTCGAACTCGATAGTAACCCCACTTAGTTGAGTCTTTATGACTCAAGACATATATGGCTTTAATAAAATAGTTGTAAGTTTGAAAATATACCCCAGTGTAGTTAGTTTTATTACCCTGTTATAAATTATTTATTAATCATAATTCACTTTTGCTATGAGCCTCTGTTTGTTGGTAGACATTATTTTGGTACATCATTAGGCTCGATCCCCGGACCATACCATTAAAACTTCATTTAGGCCCTAAATCTACTGCTGAATCGTAGTGTAGACATCCTTTGACATGGGATGTCGAAGGAGGCAAAAAAGGAAAATCCCTCTAAAAAGGATTTTAATAAAGCTATCAATTTGATTTGTTTGTTGTAGTCTGTATTTTGAGTACAAACATCACAACAAAGTTTAACATCTCCTTAGATTACTTATAGTGAGTATTGAAAACCTTATAATAAGCGTGTAAAATAAAACCCAATGTAAGGAGATGGAATTTTATGAAATAAAATTGGTAGCCCAATACGATAGGTAGCGTGATGATGGCTATAAATGGCTTTATAACGAACTTAATAGGTCTACAATACGGAATTAAAGACCCTTTCTAAATGCTTGAACGATTTTAACTCGCATTTACTTCTTAACAATGGAATTGGGATTTTGTGAGTTTTTCTTATAGTAAAATTTACTTAACTCGCACAAAAAAACCTATATTTGCTTTTTAAATGTATATATCTCATAAAAGGTTGTATAAAGAATTGCTTAGTCATTATGATATCCACATAATAAATTATATATAAAACTGTATGGATTTTAACAGATTCAATCGTAAAAGTGGAATGCAATATTAAGATAAACATATGAGTAAATTAAGAGAATAGGTTAAATACTGATTAAATATTACATACAACTGAAAATGTTGGCAAATATAAGCTACAAATTTTAGTTATGTATCGTTTTATGAAAGGGATAGTTAAGTTGTGTTGGTTAGGTTTGAAAATCTCTCCAAGTGGATCTAGAGACAACGGCTTCTCAGGTGAGTGAGGGCAGGTCTTATTGGCTAAGTTTGAAACTCCCTCCAAGTGGATCTAGGGACAACAGCGTCTCAGGTGAGTGAGGGCAGGTCTTATTGGCTAGGTTTGAAACTCCCTCCAAGTGGATCTAGGGAAAACGGCGTCTCAGGTGAGTGAGGCAAGTCTTTTGAAACTCCCTCCAAGTGGATGTATGGAAAACGGCGTCTCCGGTGAGTGAGGGCAGGTCTTATTGGCTAGGTTTGAAACTCCCTCCAAGTGGATGTAGGGACAACAGCGTCTCAGGTGAGTGAGGACAGGTCTTATTGGCTAGGTTTGAAACTCCCTCCAAGTGGATCTAGGGACAACGGCGTCTCAGGTGAGTGAGGGCAGGTCTTATTGGCTAGGTTTGAAACTCCCTCCAAGTGGATCTAGGGAAAACGGCGTCTCAGGTGAGTGAGGCAAGTCTTTTGAAACTCCCTCCAAGTGGATGTATGGAAAACGGCGTCTCCGGTGAGTGAGGGCAGGTCTTATTGGCTAGGTTTGAAACTCCCTCCAAGTGGATCTAGGGACTTTTTTGAGAATCTACCTTATTTTCCTATATGTTGGTTTGTTTTCCTTTTGTTGTTCCGCTATGTTGGTTGTATGTAACACCATTACTCCAAAAGTTTCATCCTCATACCTAAGCCACATTCAGCTGAAAGAGCAGATCCTATTATCCTCTGCTTGAATCCCAAATGAAAATTGTTTAAAAATATTAGTAAAAGTGGAGACCCAGTTGCTTTTCTTTCATCTTGGTGATGTATGTGCCCATTTAGTGTAAAATATTAGTAAAAGTGGAGACCCAGTTGCTATTCTTTCATCTTGGTGATGTATGTGCCCATTTAGTGTAAAATATTAGTAAAAGTGGAGACCCAGTTGCTATTCTTTCATCTTGGTGATGTATGTGCCCATTTAGTGTAAAATATTAGTAAAAGTGGAGACCCAGTTGCTATTCTTTCATCTTGGTGATGTATGTGCCCATTTAGTGTAAAATATTAGTAAAAGTGGAGACCCAGTTGCTATTCTTTCATCTTGGTGATGTATGTGCCCATTTAGTGTAAAATATTAGTAAAAGTGGAGACCCAGTTGCTATTCTTTCATCTTGGTGATGTATGTGCCCATTTAGTGTAAAATATTAGTAAAAGTGGAGACCCAGTTGCTATTCTTTCATCTTGGTAATGTATGTGCCCATTTAGTGTAAAATAATTTGATTTAGTACTCATATTTAAAGTACATAATTTTGACAACAGACATGTTTGTTCTTTGTGTCTCTATGGGACTATGTTCTAATTATGTCAAAATTATTTTAATGTTCCTTTTATCGATATTCTTATAAATTAGCTCTTTACATCAAAAGTCATTAGTTCTACCCGTGAATATTGTGGGTTTTGGCTTTTTGATCCCTGTTTTGTTAAACACTAAAAATGTCGGAAATCACCACCGTGTAATCATGAACAATCCAACGGCAACCAATAATTTTATACAACAAGTGTAATCATTCAAACTAAAATTTTTAACAAAACAGAGTAATTACAAAAACATATAAATTATTCCTAATTATAGTATTTATTTATTTTATTTTATTTATTTATTCATAAGACGCCGATCGTCAAGATATGGGCGAATATGGATTTCGAATAAGTGTGATGAGTGTAGATGAGCGAATGTAGTCATTGTTACAAACTAAGGCCGACTATTCCTTAGAAAGTGTCATTAATTGATAGCCCAATGACAAATGAACAGCCGGTGGTTATCAGCTGATCCTTCTCAAAATGTATTGATTCTGATTGGGATCGAACTGAGAACCTTTAGCACATGAAGCTGGGATTGAACCAACTACGCTACCGACCAATTTAATTTAATCAAGTAAGTTAATTGATTATGGTAACTAATGAATTACTTACCGAATATGTTAATTAATTACCAAAATACTGAGTGTTGTGCTGGCCTGAGTATAAACACTCTATCTACACACATGGCGAGTAAAACGAGCGAGTTAAAACTAAACGAACTATTTTTATTAAAATAATAAAGCTGATTTTCGCTATGACGTAGTCGTTTTGTGGATATCACTAACATTGCATGTTACGTTATTGAATGAACTGGAAATGCTTTTACAAAGGAGATAAATAGGAAAAAATGGGAAAATAAATTTTGTGAGACTGATTAAGCAGACGATAATAACGAAGCACACTTTTTTTGTCAGGTGAGTTGGCTGGAGAAAACTATAGAGATATGTTAGTTTTAAGAATCTGTTAGTTTTAACAAGTTGTTGAAATTCATTACCAAGAGAACTACTCGTACTTATTAGGAGTGATTTTTTCATGAGATTCTTCCTAACCCACCAAATAACGTCATATTTGTGGCAACAGAAAATAGTAATAGAGCACTTCAATATTGTTTACCTATCTAAGTTGGCCATTTCCAAGTTTATTTCTGAAGTATGTGATCCTATATTTCCATAGTAATAGTTTTATCTAAATAGGCTTACATCAAATGTCAACATTCAGATTGTTCACTGAAAAAAAAATATTTTGAATGGATTTAGTAGTAATGTACTGCTTATCACTTTTTTAGAAGTAACTTCAGCATATCGTTATTTAAGATTACACCTAGGCTGGATCAGTTTGGAGTCTTCAACACTGGTTTGAACCCCTCTATTAAGAACTATCCTGTTCTTATTTTACGCTTCTTAATTCAATCGAAGAGTAAATAAATAAATAAATAAATAAGTATTTTATTGCATAAAAACAATTATTACAATTGTATCGCAATCGTCATAACGTGCTTACTGTTTAAACTAATATTTAGTCCTAAGTCTAATTTAAAATATCACTGAATAGTATATAAAATTCCACTCACTCATTCAAACATACAATCAAACATGCAAACAATTCACACATTCAATCACAATTCAAAAACAATTCAATCACACAGGCCGACATTTAGGAAATTATGTGGTCTCCCAGCTATAGGCCATAAACTCGTCCACACTGTAGAAGGCTTATGCCAAGAGGATGGACTTTAGACGAGTTTTGAATGCCTTCGGCATTGTGGCATTTTTAATTGACTCTGGCAGACTGTTGACGAATTTAGCTCCTGCCTGTGAGGGCAGTCGCTCAAACGCTGCCGTTCTGTGTCTCACAGTTCGGTAGGTTTCCCTGCCTCTAGTTTGATAGGAATGGAAGTTGGACCCTCGTATGTGAGTACATTTTGTTATGAAAAACACTGATGCTTCTAAAATATAGAGGCAGGGCAAAGTCAACAGTTGTAACTTTTTGAATGTTGGTCTGCACGACTCTCTCCAGTGTGATTTTGCTATTATTCTGATTGCTTTCTTCTGGAGCTTGAAGATTCGGGAGAAGTGTGTGTCAGTACACCCACCCCACAGAGCTACTCCGTAAGAGATGTGTGGGTAGATGATACCATAGTAAGCCGTCATCAGTACCTGAGTTTGGCAGTACTTGGATAGCTGCCTCAAAACAAAAATGCCTGAGGTTAGCTTTGCACACACATTGTCGACGTGATTACTCCAAGTCAACCCTCGATCGAGGTGTATACCAAGGAATTTTGTCACGTCGACTTCTCGATCTCAGTGTCATCCACCTTGATTGTTGGGCTTTCATCTGATTCAGATTGTCGCAATGAAAATTCAATGAATGTTGATTTTGTTGGGTTTGTTTTGAGATTGAGTTCATTGAAATGCTGTCTGTATTGAGCCATTCAGCTCAGTATACGCTGTCATTTCAATTTCTTCTTTTGATGATGATCCAAAACAGAGAGTCGTGTCATCTGCATACTGGACGAGCCGTCCATATTGCAGTGATGAACCAACATCATTAACGTAGATCAAGAAGAGCAGAGGACTTAGAATAGAGCCTTGCGGGACCCCATAGCTCAGTCCCTCCTCTCCTGAACATACGTTTGAAATTTTGACGGTTTGAGTGCGATTACTGAGGTACGATTTCAACCACTGGAGTGATATTCCTCGAACCCCGTAATGCTCTAGTTTGTGTAAGAGGGTGCCATGATCAACACAGTCGAAAGCCTTTGATAAGTCTAAGAATACACTGAGTGTACTCTTTCGACTTTCGATGCCTTCTAATACCATATCTACTAAACGCACGACCGCGTCTATTGTAGATTTTCCAGTTCTGAACCCAAATTGGTTTTTTGAAAGAAGATTATTTTTTTCCAGGAATGACAAGATTCTCGAGAAAAAAGCTTTCTCGAAGACCTTGCTAAAGACAGGCAGAATTGAAACAGGGCGGTAATTTTGAATTGAAAAAGGGTCTCCTTTTTTGAAAATTGGAGTGATTTTTGCTGTTTTTAAGAGGGAGGGAAAAGTTCCAGTTTGAAAAGAGAGATTGATGAGATGTTCAAGTGGGTCCAGAAGGTGCTCAGAGCACTGTTTGAGCAGCCACGTTGATACTGGTTTAAGTCATTTGAATTTTTTGTTGCAAGCTCTCTTATCATTCTAGCAATCTCCTCCTTAGTGACTGGGGCTAGGGATAAAGAACTCACTGGCCCCTGAAAAGGTGGTGGTGGTGTATGATGCTGTTGATGACAAAGACCCTGGTCAGCACCAACCGAGGAAAAGAATCTGTTAAACGCCTCAGCGACTTTGAAAGGATCTTTGATTTGATTGTTTTCAATGGTGAGTTCGATTTGTTTGTGAGTCGATGGGTTTTTACTGTTGATTATGGCCCAAGCAGTTTTTGATACGTTTTTTGTCGTGAGCAGTGCTTTTGATACGTCATAAGCCTTGGCAGCCTTTATGACCTTTTTGTAAATTCTTTTGTAATTTTGAAAACATTGTTTGTCTGCTAAATTTGTCGAGTGCTTGTTGATTGCAGAGAGAAGTTTTAGCCTTTCTCTCGAGACAAGAATGCCTTTAGTAATCCACTTGCACTTCATTTTCCTCGGTTTTTGGATTGATGTTTTCAGGGGACAGCTCACGTTCAGATGGAAGTTAAAGCAATCCTGAAATGATTTGAATTGAATTTCAACGGGATCTTCGAGGTTGAAAAACCCCCAATTCTCTTTAGATAAAAGGGAATTAAGTAGGGTAATGTTTGTGGGTCTCGTGATTCTAATGGTTTTTTTTAATGTTCTGATCCCGCTGTGCTTCAGGACCTCTGATAATGGCTTGTTGGCCGTAGTGGTCTGAGATCGCTGTGTTAATCACAGACACCCTCACTTCTGTCATGTTTGTGATTATATTGTCAATTGCTGTCGATGAGATATCCGTCACCCTAGTTGGTGACTCAATTGACCACAAAAGGTTAAACGACCTTAAAAGGTCTCCGAACCTTTTTGTTGTGGGACTTTCAACATCCAGCACGTCGATTTTAAAATCGCCCATTATGATAAAATTTTCACATTTTTTGGTTATATCGGACAGCATATTTTCGAAATTTGATAAAAAGATGTCTTCCGTTCCGCTGAGAGACCGGTAAACTCCAATAACGGAAATTGGAGTTATTTTGGTTTGTATTTTTACCCCTGCAACTTCTAAGTGTTTTTCTGATGATTTAAAAGAAATGTACGGGAAAGATGAAATTTCTTTTTTTACAAAAACTGCAACACCTCCTCCTTTGGAAAGGTTTCTGCAGTAATGACTCGCCAATTGAAAATTTTGAATTTTGAAGTTGTCGACGTTACTGTTGTTGAAACCATGTTCGGTTACAACCAGTATGTCCGGGTCAAGCTCTTCGGTCATAAGCAGAAGCTCATCTGCTTTATTGGTTGCTATCTGTGCGTTTTGGTGAATCAGTTTAATTTGCAGGCTTGGCTGATTTTCAAATTTTTGTTTGTTAGGTTTTGTTTGTTAGGTTTTGTTCGTCTGTTCGTCATGTCGACCTGGTGGCTGAAACTAGATTTTCTAAAAAAACACAAGAAGCATTTAAAACTGATTTTTTGTGGTTATTCGTTGTTCGAGCGTCCGTTTGAGGTGTTTCCTTGACGGCGTCAGCATACGTTGTAGGAGAACAGAGCGTCGTTATGCGTGGATCTTGAGCGTCCTCATCACCTTCTCCCTGGGCGCGCGTGCCGGCAGTGGGGGGTCGGAGGTCCGCTGGCAACTCCGCTGGCTTCTTCCCGTCAACGGCGTCAACTCGGGTGCTTGCTTTGGACAGAGCTTCTACCAGTAGCCTCGCCAACTGCCACTTTCCTCTCAATCGTAGGTGCATTCCATGTTTCGTAAAATCCCTTCTATGCAGCTCGCTCATTTTTAGGATTGTGACGTTATTCCTCTCAGCTAACTCCTCGATGTATGCGTTCACGAGTGCCGTTTCTTGGTTTATATCATGGGTGGCTGGCAGGTCATGTCGGTGTGGAGAGGTTGCGATTATCAGCTTCGTGTTAAGGGGCTTTGAGGTTATTCGTTTTTCTATTAGTTCATAAAGGTTTCGCTGTTCGCCCGCGGCGAGATCATTGGTCCCGGCTATGAGGACATCACAGCGAGGCCCATTCTTAGCCGGCTGTGGCTGCGATGCGATGATTTGTGGCAGCTTAGCACCAGGCTTACACACACCCATAACAGGAACACGTTGCTGAAGGAGTCTAGAGCTCATATCTGTGATGTAGCGCGCATGGCTGTCGCCCTCGATGACGATCGATTTGAGTGTGATGGATTCTGTTGGTGGTGGGGCATGTTGAAGTTTCGGCTTGGAGTAAAAAACCATTTTTTTATTTTGTAACAGGTCCACCAAATTGATAGATAAATTAATTAATTTAAATAAATAATAAATTACTATGTAAAGGAAAAGAATATATTTAATTGAAATAAATAAAGAAGGTTCAAATTATGTTAGAGAATTGTCGTGAGTAAAACACCAGTTAGATAAGAAAAGGAGACAGAAATATGTGCATCCAAACAAAATACAGGTCTGCCTTTGTGTAACCCAGACAGGCGTGGTTGGTTCTAAGAATTACAATCGTAAACATGTGAGAATGCTCGAGGGACAGGAATCAACAAGTCGGTTAGAAATTTCCACTGCAAGCCCACCAGGTCTCCAGTAACTTCAATGCACTAGACGACGTAGATGACAATGCTTGAAAGGGACCAATCAGAACGGGGCATGTAGTTCCAAATATCCCCGTAGGTGGCAGGAGCGAACGGGCTGTAACCTCGTGGCATAAGCGGAAATTGCAAAGAACTCTCCAACGAAAATGACAACAGACACCGGAAGAAGGGTGGGGAAAGGACCATGAGGTCGGAGGAGGAAAACGAGGCGTTCGACACTCACACACTCACTCTCTCTTCCTAGCCTTGAACAGTGCGACAGGGTTGAGGTCCTCAGGACATCAACTGGTCATTAGTTATGAATTAATTCACATAAATTAACATTGAAAAGTAATACAACATATATATTATTCTTTTTTATCATTTGTGGGTAGTAAAAAAAAAAAAAATCAGTGAATAAATAGGTTTCAAAGTAAACGTCTTCAGTAGATACGACTACAAGAACTTCATTGTGCTCAGATAAGTTTTAACTAAGAACATTATTCTTTAAGATACAATCTGTAAAACATTTTGAATTAAGTAACAAACTTCTTGTAATAATCAAAATTGTTGATAAGAAAAGTAGAGTCATGAAATTTTGAAAATATGTAATAAAAAATAATTTTATAAAAGAGTAACTGTCTTGATTCATTGTCTCATACAGCTTCACCAAATTACTTATACGACCCTGAAGATATTTAAGAATTATCATGCTCAAAATTAAATCAAATTAAATCAAGTTTTGTTACTTTTATCTTTGAAAATAAAAAATAAATCAATGTGATGCAATAACCTCCTCAAGGTAGCACACTACAGATTTTTAACCAAATTGGTGATCAATTAAAGACACCCAATAATTTAATTTAAATCAAATTTTATTAAATTAAATAAATATTTTGAATTAATGTAACTTGATTAGTAACATTAAGGTTACAGAATGGCGCCCAACGTGGGGCTGTATGATGCAAGAAATGAAGTAGATATATTTAAATATATTTAAAAAAGCAAATGTACTAAAAAAAAATAAAAAATAATAATAATAATAAGAAAATATTCTTTTTTAATTTAAATTCAAAATTCAATTGAGTAAAAGAAAAAATTATTTAAAATAATATTTTGTACTTTATTAAACTTTGCAAAATAATCATGTCAAATATAGACATTGTGGAGAATACGGAGCTTGACTCCGAAGACTTAGACACGTCTCTGAGCATTATAAGAGATATAAACTTAAATAAAAATAAAAATAAATATGATGAAGCTAGGCCAGAATCGAGTATGGAAAATACACTAGCACACATAGTTGAGATGCTAGGAAACATGAACACTAAACAAGATAATTTTGAGACTAAACTCAATGAAATAAATACTAAACAAGATAATTTTGAAACCAAGTTTAAAGATATAAATGAGGAAAATAATAAGAAATTAGAAGCTAAATTTAATGAGATTAGCAACAGATTAGATCAAACTCAAGTTAAAATAAATGAAATAAATAATAACCTAGAAACTAAACTTAAAGAAATAAATAATGAGTTTAGGAGAGATGTAAATCAACTTGAGAATAAGTTAGATAAACAAGTAGAACAAATAAAAATAGATTTCAATGAAGAAATTAAAACCCAAGAAAACAAAATCAGGGATGAAGTAAATAACAAAGACAAAGAACAGATAGTAAAAATAAGTGACGTAGAAAATAAACTGAGTGAGATAAACAAAACGTTGTTAGACAAATATATTGAGCTAAATGTTAAACTAACTAATGTGATTGTTGAAGTAGACAATCAAATAATCAAAGTAAATGACAAAATAGAAGAACAGATAGGTTATCTAAATACTATCATAGACAATAAAATAGAGAGAGCTATCACCCTAAATAACACTAATCTAGAGAGTAAAATAAATGAATTAAAAGATTATGTAGATAAAGAAATAAAAATTATTAGTGACCAAACTAAGAGAACTCAAATAAATAGAGACAGATCTGTAATAAGAGACAGTAGTAATAATACACACATAGGTGATGTAGACATATCACTAAATAAAATCACTATTGATGATAATAAAAATAAGACTACACAAAACACTACAAATAATAAAACAATCTCTAGCACTAGTGCGGAATTGTATTTAGTAGACTTCTATCCAGACTCAAACAAATGTCATCCGATGACATTTATTAAATTTGCTAGAAAATTTGTAGATCTATCGGAGGATCAATGGGATTGTCAAATTTTATTTCTCATGAAACACTTGAAAGGGGAGGCTAGTGTATGGATTAGGAATCGACTTGACAAATGGAACAACTTTCTTGAATTCGAAAGCGAATTCAGAAATAAATATTGGGGCATTGATAAGCAGAAGGAATTTGAAAACAAATTAATGGGGGGTGGCACTTATGATGCTAACAGAGATGACATGGTAAATTACATTATGGAATATTACAACATATCATGCTTTCTAGACCACAAGCTGAACATGAACACTTTTCTTAGTTTCATATCACGACACCTACCAATAGGGATTAGTGCATCAGTAGCGACAGCTAGTAACATACAAAACGGAGATGACCTAGAGACCTATTTGAAGCAACTAAACCATGTAGGGAAAAATCAGTTTGAATCCAATAATAGACAACCTAGGAGATCATATGAAAACAATAACAAACAAGTAGCAGTTAATAATAACCATAGTGAAGTTAGAGAAAACAAAGAGGTTTTGAGACATAGAGACAATAATAGTGACAGACGAGGGGGTTACAGAGGTAATTTTAGAGGGAATTATAGAGGCTCAAATAGAGGACAAAGCAGTAATTATCATAATAGCAGAGAAGATGTCAGAAATGAATGACAACTACAGCAAGGCACAAACACACGTAGGCCTAGGAAAAGTAAACAATACCAGTGTAGCATAGAACAAATAGTGGAGAAACCAATATATTTAAATTATGAGCTAGCAGGTGATAGTCAATTAAGTAGGTTCGCTCAAAACATATTAAATAAAACTCCAGTGTTTGTATCAAATAAAAGAAGAGTAGGACTGTGTGTAAGTGGCCAAAACATTCCTGAATTAAAAAATGAGTTTAATTTAAATAAGGAAAACCTAAATGACAAACTTATCATTATGATAGGGACTAATGACTTCTTACAAGGAATTCCAACCAAGTATATTATCAATGAATATAAAAACATGACAGAAGAGTTAGTTGGCTGGAAAAAAGAATTAATTCTATTAACTCTACCACCAATACCAATACTTGCTAAAAGTGATGCTTTTCATTTTCATAAGCTAAATGTATTTAATGACTTTATAACCTCTCTAAATAATGATAAAAACATTAGGGTAATAAACATATCTAATGCATTCATGGACAGAGAATTTAAAAATAGATGTAACATGGACTTATTTGAAAAAGGAGATTTTCTCAAGAGGGGTCAAGAAACCTGACTTTGTCCATGTTAATAAAAGGGGATTTTGTATTATTCAAAAAATGATAAGTGACTTTGTTAAACAGATACGACCAGATAAAGAAAATAATGTTAAAGTTAACACTAATGAAATATTTTTACATGAGGATTTAAATAGTGAATTAACTAATGAAAATAATTTTCATGAAATGCCTATTAAAGGATTAACTCATTTTTTACCAGAAATTAATGTAAAGATAGGTCATAAAGAATACAGATGCATAGTAGACTCAGGATCAGAGGGTACAATTATTAGTCAGGACATTTATGAAGATATAAAAAACAATGTAGACTATAAAATACCACAATTACCAGTGAGCAATTTACAAATCATAGGAGTTACTGGGGTTAGGTCAAAGAAAATAAACTATCAAGCTCAAATAGACTTTGAAATAAATAAACAAATAATACCAATAACATGCCTAGTAGTAAAAGAAATCCAAGCAGGAATTATTTTGGGGTGTGATTGTTTTATTGAAAAGTTAGCTAAAATAGACTTTGAAAGGAAGTGCTTAGAAATCAAAACAGATGACAAAAGATTAATAGTACCATTTGTCCCTAGAGACAAAGTAAACATGGTAAATGGGTTAAGGATAATACAAGTAGGGCAAATAACATGTTATGAAAGTGAAAAAGAATTAAACAACATAACTAATGAATTAGTAAACATGATTAATGGAGACCAACTAGACAAGACAAACAACCTAATACCAAGTGAACAGGGATACAAAGACTCAGAGACAGAAAGGGATATAATAATAAATAAAATAAATATAGATAATCAAGATAAAACAAAACAAATGAACAAATCAGAAATGACAAATAATGATAATAATTTTGAAAAACAAATAAATACAAAAATGCAAGAGATCAGTAATGAAACTAAATTTCAAAATAAAGAACAGATTGAAATGTTAAAAAGGGTTTTAATAAAAAACAAATCAGTATTCTCAGACAACCCTGGTTGTATAAAAAATCATGTAGCAAAATTAAATGTTAAATGTGAAGTACCATTTATAGGGAAACCATATCCAGTACCGTTTAATAAAAGAAAAGCAGTTGAAGCTGAGTTAGAAAGAATGTTGAAATTAAATGTAATAGAAGCATCAAGTAGTCCATATTCAAATCCTTTAGTATGCGTAATAAAGAAAGACCTGAGTATAAGAGCCTGTTTAGACAGTAGGAAACTAAATCAATACCTCATAGCAGATAGACAAAGCACTGAATTAACAGAGGAAATATTTCAAAAATTCATAGGAGCAAAATACTTTACAGTCTTAGATTTATCACAAGGATTCTGGCAAGTGAAGCTTGACCAAGAATCAAGAAAATATGTTGCTTTCACTTTTGGAGGAAAAAACTATCAGTTTAAAAGAGTTCCATTTGGACTCAAAGTAAGCACTGCTCTTTTTACCAAAGCATTACAAAAAGTTGTAGGTAATGAATTTTCTGAATTCTTAACTCAATATGTAGATGACTTATTAATAACAAGTAATGACTCTTTTGAACAACATATAGAACACATAGATAGAGTACTAACAAAGTTAAGAGAAGGAGGTGTCACTATTAAACTTAAAAAATCAGAATTCTTAAAAAAGGAAGTTAAGTTCTTAGGATTTATTTTAAGTGAAGAGGGAATAAAGATGGATGAAGAAAAAATGGAAAAAATAAGAAACTTTAGAACTCCAAGGGGATTGAAAGAATTACAAAGTTTTTTGGGTTTATGTAACTATTATAGACAATTTCAAAAAGGATATGCAAATCTCACTAGTAAATTTAGTCATATTCTGAGTTCTAAAAAATCCTGGATATGGGGCTCAAAAGAAAATGAAGCTTTTAATGAAATAAAAAATGCATTTTTAAAGTCAGTACTTTTACACCACCCTAACTGGAATAAACCTTTCTACATAAACACTGATGCATCTGACATTTGTGTGGCAGCCATCTTATATCAAGTGAATGACAATGGAGAAGAAGAGGTAATTTATTTTGGAAGTAGGTCTTTGCTTGAGATAGAAAAATCTTACAGTGTAACAGAAAAGGAATTATTAGCAATAGTATTTGCATGCAAAAAGTTTAGGAGTTACTTGATAGGCCATTTTGAAATAATAATTAGATCGGATCATAGAGCTTTATCATTTCTAAAAAGTTGTAAATTAACTCATGGTCGTTTGTTAAGATGGAGTCTTGTGTTGCAAGAATATAATTTAACAATACAGTATGTTAAAGGAAAAGACAATATACCAGCAGACATACTTTCCAGAACAGACAATAATGAATATCAAGAAAATAAAGAAAAATATAATATAAAGGTTTTAACAAATAAATTAAATGTAGATGTGCCAGATAGAGTATTTAAAAATATATTTAAAGATCTAGATAAACACCAACAAGAAGATACATTTTATGGTAAAATACTTGACAAACTTGAAGACAACCAGGAAATAAAAATAAAAAATAATTACTTAACCCACAATAACATACTTTTTCAGAAATGCTCATTAGCGGGGGGTGAATATAGAGTATGTATCCCAAACAAGCTGTTAAAAGATTTAATAGAAAAAACTCATCTTAAATATGGACATTTAGGAGGCCATAAAATTTTTACTATACTAAAGGAATATTGCATTTTTCCAAAAATGGAGAAAACAATAAAAAAGCAATTACAAAGCTGTGACATATGTCAGAAGGCAAAGCCATCTAATAAAAAACAAATAGGTAGTTTAAAACCAATAATACCAAATAGAGTCAAAGAACTAATTTCAGTAGATTTAGTAGGAGAATTACCCACTAGTAGAGGGGGGGTAAAATACATTTTTGTAATAGTAGATGTATTTTCAAAGTTTGTTAAACTGTATCCAATAAAGAAGGCCAATACAAGGACACTATTAAATAAAATCATTAATGAGTATATACCATTAGTAGGCGATGTAGAATCAATCCTCAGTGACCACGGTACACAATTTACAAGTACACTCTGGTACAACACTTTACACAACAAAAACATTAAAACTATTCACAGCTCTGTATATCATCCACAGTCTAATCCAACTGAACGTGTAAATAGGGAGATAGGAAAAATATTGCGTATTTATTGTAATGAAAAACACACAGCTTGGGTAAATCTGATTGACTTTATTGAGCACTGTTTAAATCATTCTGTTCATGATATAACAGAGGAAATTCCTTTTGAAATAATGTTTGGAAAAAAGTATGATAACATAATAAATAAAATAATCCAGTTTCCAGGAAACAACAAATTTGATCATGCACATAAAACAGTTCTAGTAAGAAATAAAATAAAAAATAAAGCACTCAAAAGAAAACAAAGACATGATAATAAAATAAAATCAATAACATATAAACTAAATGATCTTGTTTTAGTAAAAACACATTTTCACTCAGACCTACTTGAGAAAAAGATAAAAAAATTCTTTCTGTTATGTTATACAAGGGACCCTATAAAGTAACAGCAATTAAAATGGAGAATGCTTATGTAGTCAATGAAATAGAAACAGGAGATATAATAGGAACATATAATGTAACACAACTTAAAAAATATATACAAAAAGAATAATTAAATCACTAATATAAATATTCAACTTTAAAACAATTTAAAAAATAAATAACTAATTAAATAAAAGAAAATCAGGAATATCAAAGTAATAAATAATAGATGGCTGAAATAATATGATGTTAATGACAATGTGAGAAATGTAAAAACACAACATGTATAAAAATTCTTTTGTGTAAACTTTTGTTTTTAAAAATTTGATTATGTCCATATATGAAATGTAACAATGATATAAACATGATATGTATATGAAACCAAGATAATTGAAAGAAACCTTTTGTAACAATGTATTATTGTAACTTGTCAATGTCTATACTTTAAATGTAACTATGATAAGAAGTGACATATATATTAGAATGAGATGTATGAAAATGGCGAAAAAGTGTTTTGTCATAATAAATTATATATATCTATGCTAACAGTGAATAAATGAGCACTAAATGAATAATACAATATAATGATGCAAAAGAAGTGCATTATTAATGATAATTGTTATAACTTGTTTATAATAATATTAAGATGACTCAACATGTATATTTTGACAAACTTAAATGATTTGTAATCATTTTAAGAATATTGATGAAGGAAAGCAGCCAGTGGTTAATAGCAGTACGATTCGATTCTAATTAAACCTTGCCACCTCAAAATTCAAAATTCTTTAACGCCAAGTACTCTTTTAACCACACAATGGCACAGTTTTACAGTTTCAGGTGTTGGTCAGCCTTGACAATAGAGTCTAAAGACAAAGCTTAAAGTGTTCCGCAGCATGGCAATCCCCATTTACAAAAGTCATGTTGCAGACACCATTAGATTAGTAATCCAGAATATAATACTTAAGACGGAAGATGAAATATGGTAGATATGTGATTGTAACTTTTGTTAGTAAACTTTGGTAGAGTCATTGATGCAGGGTAACAGAAACCACCAATTGAAATAAATAAACTGTAATTGAAATAATTTATTATTGTAATGCTGATGATAGATAGCAAAAAATAATCAATATAAAACTTTTTGAATGTAATAATTGTAATTAACTATAAATGTACTAACTTGAAACATGTCATAATAATTCCAATAATAATATAATAAATATAATTGAAAGTCAATACTCAAGCAGCATATATGTAAAAACAAATGACTAATTGGACACTCGTGAAGTAATTATGGAAACCAACCACGGTGGACTAGGAGGAGAACAGTTTTCTTATCACTTATGAACAAAGGTAGTGAATGGAGAAACAGCCCCAAGAAGGTTCAACGGGTTACCAGGACCTTTCTGCCAACAAGCCGTGTGGATCAACCCTCTGCACAAATTCTAGGCTTCAAAACTTTCAGAGGTCATCAAACAATAATCTAATCTACTAACCCATCCCGAGGCACGTGCAGTGACATCAGGCCCCACTGACGTAGCATCGACTCCCTCAATATTCCAGAACACTGGAGTACACTTGAACACCAAGGCGTTGTAAATCAAACATCCAAAGGCACGTGCAGTGACATCAGACCCCACTGGCGTAGCAACAACAACCCTCTGCACAAGTTCTTGGCTTCAAAACTTTCAGAAATCGTCAAACAATAATCTAATCTACTAACCCATCCAAAGTACGTGCAGTGACATCAGACCCCACTGGCGTAGCAACAACTCCATCACTGGTCCAAAGTACGTGCAGTGACATCAGACCCCTCTGGCGTAGCAACAACTCCATCAATGTTCCAGAATTATGATCCAAAGTACGTGCAGTGACATCAGACCCCACTGGCGTAGCAACAAACCCATCAAGGTTCCAAAACCCTTGTTCACGCTCGAGATCCACGATCTTGTGAATGAGCAACTCCAGGAGCACGTGCAGTGACATGAGACCCCACTGGCGTAGCAACATCAACCCCACGGCGTTGTGAATCAACATTTCCAGGAACACGTGCAGTGACATCAGGCCCCACTGGCGTAGCAACAACATGGCAATATGTTTCAAAATGATAAATAAAAAATAAAATATTATGCAAATATGTATGAAAAGGTAATAGTAATTAACAAATAATGTGTAACAAACAAATAACAAAACAAAAGTATAAATAATTTATAAATGATGAATTTTTAACAATGAAAAAATGACAATTGTATTTATTGACAATTTCCTTATAGTATTCAATAATATGTAAGATATAAATATTAATTCAAATAATAATTTAACTCTTGGAAAGAATTGCAATAATTTTTATAATAAATTATAAAGTAATAAATAATAATAATAACTTGCATCAATGACAAAGAATTATGTAATGTATCTGTTGTTTATTAATAATGTATAATACAAATTGTTCTTGTATTAACCTAGGATTTGATAAATTATTGAGGTTAATCAATGCTTGTATATAATTTGATGATATGTGTACCATGTATTTCTGATATACAATATATGGTTTTGTTTGATAACTTTGATTCAGGACTGATGAATTTCATTCCAAATAAACAATAAGTATAATCTGATGACTTATTGTGTTAAAATATAGTGATGTATTAATTTAAGAATGTATTAAGTAATTTAATAACTAGTTAATAATTATGAATGTACTTGAAAATTGTTTGTGATTGATAACTGACTTGATAATGTAAAGACTTGTTTAATGTGTAATGATTGTTTTGAGAATGTAAAGGATTGAATACGGATATTTGTACTTAAAGACGGGTTAAGGGTTGAATACGGATATTTGTACTTAAAGAAGGACTAAGGGTCGAATATGGATTTTTGTGTTGAAAGAAAGATTAAGGGTCGAATATGGATATTGGTATTGAAAGATGGATAAAGGGATGAAACAGGATTTTAACATTTAAAGAAGGTTAAAAGGGTTGAGAATTTATTTAAAAATGTAAAGAAGGTTTAAGAATTGAGAATTTATTTGAAAGTTTAGTAGGGTATTGACAAAATGAATGATAGATCAATGTAGGATGATGAATGAAGGGTTTGAATAAATAAATGATAGTTCATCTATGAATTAACAAACTGTCTAACATGTAATTATGACTATTAATCATATGAATTTGATGATAATAGTGAAATATGATAATTGTAAATAAATTAATGATTGACTAATTTCTGAAATGTAATCTATAATTTCTGAAATGTAATCTAGTAATTGTTGACTGATATTTAATTAAAGTGATATATAACCTGTGTATTTTGATGGATGATTTCATATTGTGGAAGAAGCCATGGATTTTAACTAAGAACTTGTATAATTTTAAATGATGTATAATATTCAATTGATGATATTGAACTTATGAAATAATGAATTTAATTTGTGAATTTTGATTTATGTATCTAGTGCTTTTGATTTATCATTATGTATGAATGGATGAATGATTAATTTGTAATTGATGACTTTATGATTTACTGAATTGTAATTCATGGAATTGTATTAATGAATTAAATAACTTGTTTTGATAAATATTGACTCTTAAATATTTACAAGGAAATGATGATATATTGTCACATAATATGTGACATGTAATTTAATATTGAATTGTATGTTAGTTGATAGGTTCATCTCATTCTAGATATAGTAAATATTGTGAAACTAAAACTTATCTGAGGAACAACCGACAATTTGGCGAATCATGTTTAAAATCTAAATTTTTGACTCGTGTTACCCACACATCGCAAAAAATCGGGGGGTACTGTAACAGGTCCACCAAATTGATAGATAAATTAATTAATTTAAATAAATAATAAATTACTATGTAAAGGAAAAGAATATATTTAATTGAAATAAATAAAGAAGGTTCAAATTATGTTAGAGAATTGTCGTGAGTAAAACACCAGTTAGATAAAAAAAGGAGACAGAAATATGTGCATCCAAACAAAATACAGGTCTGCCTTTGTGTAACCCAGACAGGCGTGGTTGGTTCTAAGAATTACAATCGTAAACATGTGAGAATGCTCGAGGGACAGGAATCAACAAGTCGGTTAGAAATTTCCACTGCAAGCCCACCAGGTCTCCAGTAACTTCAATGCACTAGACGACGTAGATGACAATGCTTGAAAGGGACCAATCAGAACGGGGCATGTAGTTCCAAATATCCCCGTAGGTGGCAGGAGCGAACGGGCTGTAACCTCGTGGCATAAGCGGAAATTGCAAAGAACTCTCCAACGAAAATGACAACAGACACCGGAAGAAGGGTGGGGAAAGGACCATGAGGTCGGAGGAGGAAAACGAGGCGTTCGACACTCACACACTCACTCTCTCTTCCTAGCCTTGAACAGTGCGACAGGGTTGAGGTCCTCAGGACATCAACTGGTCATTAGTTATGAATTAATTTACATAAATTAACATTGAAAAGTAATACAACATATATATTATTCTTTTTTATCATTTGTGGGTAGTAAAAAAAAAAAAATCAGTGAATAAATAGGTTTCAAAGTAAACGTCTTCAGTAGATACGACTACAAGAACTTCATTGTGCTCAGATAAGTTTTAACTAAGAACATTATTCTTTAAGATACAATCTGTAAAACATTTTGAATTAAGTAACAAACTTCTTGTAATAATCAAAATTGTTGATAAGAAAAGTAGAGTCATGAAATTTTGAAAATATGTAATAAAAAATAATTTTATAAAAGAGTAACTGTCTTGATTCATTGTCTCATACAGCTTCACCAAATTACTTATACGACCCTGAAGATATTTAAGAATTATCATGCTCAAAATTAAATCAAATTAAATCAAGTTTTGTTACTTTTATCTTTAAAAATAAAAAATAAATCAATGTGATGCAATAACCTCCTCAAGGTAGCACACTACAGATTTTTAACCAAATTGGTGATCAATTAAAGACACCCAATAATTTAATTTAAATCAAATTTTATTAAATTAAATAAATATTTTGAATTAATGTAACTTGATTAGTAACATTAAGGTTACAATTTGCTTTTTTGGTTGATTTGCGGTTTGATATTTTTTTGTTTTGAATTTTTTGTCTTGGCCTGATTGGATGGGTTTTCTGGCGCGGGTCTCATTTTTTCCACTGGAGGATCCGGTGTTGTCTGTGAATCACTGTCCTTGCTAGCCTCATTCCGCAGTAACATCAGTTCGGCCTCCAACGCTTCGATCGTAGTTCTCAACCTAATAATTAGTTCCGCCGATGAATCACATTGGGTACAAGGATAGGCATGAGCCTTTGACAGAGGTTGAAGTTGTGTGCGATCGCATTGTATTGCAAAATCTACCGTCTTGGTGTGAGAATTGGTTGTGATTTGGTTGGTGGTGTCTGTAAATATTTCAGAAGTATATTGAAGGAGTCGTTGGTCGGATTCAATGCTATGGTCTAAGACACATTTAAAGTCTTGTTCGAGTCTGAGTACTTCATCCTTCAGACGTCGGTTTTTCCTGGATCAGTAATGTTATTTCCTGTGTCGAGTGGGATTCGGGTGTGGAAGTAACAGATTGAAACATGGACAGAGATGTGTTATTCGGTGGTGTATCTACCGCCCGGCCGGCCAACGGGGTGTGGGCAATAAGAGGCGTTAAGCTAAAATTTGAATCTGTGTTGGATGCTTTGGCTGTGCTATTGTGAGTAGGCTGTGTAGTTTGGGCGTTCGACTTTGATATCGAAGTCACCGGAGAAAGGGCTTTCGGAGTTTCGGCCGCCGTCAACGATAACCGTCTCATAGTAACTGGATGGCTTCCAGTGTGATTATCATTTGTGATGGTTACAGATGTCATTTGGGCGTCACTTTTTATTGTAGCCCCGCAGGTTCTTCCTAGACAGCGCCAGGATATTCCTCCATTTTTTAGTGTCCGGTATAACCTAAATTTGTTATTTCCAAATAATATGCAAGGCTTTCCTTTTGAAGTTTGCTCAATTTTAAAAGACATTTTGATGGCGATGATTGCATGAACGTGCAATAATTATCAGCACGTATTAGTCAGCACTAATATAAAATATTAAATCCTTAACATTAAACATTAAGTATTAATGTCCATACAGCACAAGAGATAGACTGCATTCGCTCGAGCAACATATAGTGAACTCGTACGCCACCTGTGAGGGTGAAGGTCAACTGTCACTCGTTATCAATCTGCTCACCAGCAAGTATTGCCATCAGCAGGTGACAATATGGACTAATTTCAATAAGTCCTATTTACAGTATTTTTACATCTTGGCAGCAGCGTCCTTCGTCAAATGTAATATTTCAGATATAACCTAGAAACTAGTTGTCAAATTTTAACATCAGTATAAATAATATTTTTAAGTTATAACACAAATTTTAACTGAATACCGGAAAACTCAGCCAGTATTTCATTCCAAATGCTAACAAACTACCACTCAGTAATGCATTTTAATTAACTAGACTACGTATTCACGCACAAGAGAAAAACGCGACACGCACACTCATGGACACGTATAACCCAAAAAAAAAAAAAAAAAAAAAAAAAAAAAAAAAAAAAAAAAAAAAAAAAGAGTACTGAATCTGTCGGATCTGAACGCCCACCCAAACATGTATGGAGGTATTTATTTATTTTCTTTATTTAGTAACTTATTCTTAAGATCGTCAAGATATGGGCGAATATGGATTTCGAATGAGTGTAGATTACTTCCATAACTTTGTACTTCTATTTATTGTGCACAGGTTCTAGTATGACCAGCAGTATGTACAGGAATGTTCAGGAACCCCATATGTAACGTGTTGTTGTTATATCATGTGAGTGTGACGTGTTGTTGTTACATCATGTGAGTGTGACGTGTTGTTGTTACATCATGTGAGCGTGACGTGTTGTTGTTACATCATGTGAGTGTGACGTGTTATTGTTACATCATGTGAGTGTAACGTGTTGTTGTCACATCATGAGAGTGTGACGTGTTGTTACATCATGTGAGTGTGACGTGTTGTTGTTACAGTACATCATGTGAGTGTAACGTGTTGTTCCCAGCTGCTGTGCTACGTGACAACATTGCTTGGTAAAAGAATAAAACCAGGTACTATATATTCAGGGAGAATGACTGTTAACTGTATCACCAGATGTTGTAGTGGACATACAACGTGCATGTTACAGTCGTCATCTGTATTGTTGGCCGTATGCATTGTTATAGACATTTGATGGTTGCTTACTTGTTACGTGGGTCACTGCGAATGACACGATTTTTTGGTGAACAGAAAATTAATTTTTACTTGATAGTTTAATGGGCTACTTTGTAATAAAAATATCTAAAAACTGTTTTCATTCAATACTTTTCTATTTTATATTGTAATACGTGTAATGACATTTTGTTAACTACCAATTAGTTATCTTTAATATATATCAACATGTATTTTGGTCGTTATTTTTTCAGTTGGATATAAATGAAAATCTCTGTTCAAAAATTATACATATAAAGTAAAGAGTGTCCTGAACGATTTGAACAAACTTTACTAAATTGTTCAGAAGGATAATACCAACAAATGATACTACATCAAGTATCCTATCTCCATTTGTTTTCTCTCTGTATGGTATTTTTACAAAAATATAAATCTAAAAACGTTTAAGATAAATACTGAAACTCGGGAAGAATATTTATTTAAAAAGCAAAAAACTTGCTGAAAATAATTGCTTCCCTGTAAAATCATTTAAAGAATGGTGACAATAACAGCATTTTATTGCTAAATATCTAAAAAATTAAACATTTTAGAAAAATCTGTTGTATAAAACACACATGGAACAATAGTGTGATTATGGAAATATCGAATGATGCTTTTATCATCTGGGATTATTTATATAAATGTTAGAAAAGTATTTCCATTTCGTGAAGAGGTATTGTTATTTACAATAAAGGGACCAATATTTTAAAGTATAGTCAATCGTTTATTGCGAAACGTGATATTTTCCTTAGAAAACTGCAATCCATAACCAGACGTGTGTATTGAGGCTACCAATGGAATATATTTAATGGACATTCATTTCTTGTTTGCAGTCTCACTACCTCATAATTCATAAAATCGGAAATAATTAATAGAACACCTCTCTAAGTCATTAAAATGCAAAATTCAGATCTATATTCGTTTACTGTAGACGATCCTAAATTTTCCTGAACAAAATACTACCACTTATTGTGTATTAATACATTTTCTTTGGTTCAGTATGTAATTACATTATTTCTTTTAAGAACATATTTTTACTAAAGAGCTTATGCGTAATATGGATTTCAAAGGAAACTACTAAAACAAAAGGAGAGGAATCGAAAATTTAAAATTAGATACCAAATTAAAAATCTAAATTATTAAAGTCTAACGTACAAAGTACCTGTCTCTTCTTAGTGTTTAAACAATGTTCCCCCGGCACAGAGCTAAATCCAGGACTCCCAACCATTAAACTCCTGCTTCTCCGATTAAATGAAGAATGCATTGTCACCCCTGAAAAGATCGTAATGGAAAGCTATAACTATGTGATCCGTAGTTTGAATTGGGTCTCCGCAATCACATGACCGATCATTTGCCATTCCCCACTTATATTTTCAGTATTTCTTCCCAAATCCGTGCTATATTGACTTAATATCGTCCGATCCTTACGAAAAAGGTTTATTCTACCGATTACAGTCACGGGGCAGATTTGAAGTAAATAAGATCTTTTTGAACTCTCCGAGAATTGCCTTTTTGCGTCGTATATCTGGAGGTTATAGCCAGTGCTGCAATGCACATGTTGAAAAGCACTGGAAGCCAATGTTGCAATGCACATGTCACACAGCACTGGAAGCCAATGTTGCAATACACATGTTGCACAGCACTGGAAGTCAATGTTGTAATGTACATGTCACACAGCACTGGAAGTTAATGTTGCAATGCACATGTTGCACAGCACTGAAAGTTAATGTTGCAATGCACATGTTGCACAGCACTGGAAGTTAATGTTGCAATACACATGTTACACAGCACTGGAAGTCAATGTTGCAATACACATGTTGCACAGCACTGGAAGCCAATGTTGCAATACATATGTTGCACAAAACTGGAAGTCAATGTTGCAATGTACATGTCACACAGCACTGGAAGTTACTGTTGCAATGCACATGTTGCGCACCACTGGAAGTCAATTTAGCAATGATGGAGCTGCTGAGAGCCCTCATGGCCCTGCTTAGTTGAACATAAACCTCTCGTACATGTTTACTGTTAAGTCACACGGGAGTACAATATTCAGCAGTGGAGGACAAAGCTGTAGGACGCAGGACTTGCGTGTTTGCTCCTCACAACGACCGAACAAGTTGTGTAATTGCATAAGTAGCACAAAAATAACATTATTATTAATAAATTAAGATAAACTACATTTAATATATGTCATACTTTTAATTTTTTTTTTTTCTAGAGTTTTGTGGAGTATGTCTAGATAAGAGTGCACGTGAACCTGTTGCTCCTGTGTTTTTCGCTGTTTTCAGTGGTATATTTTTCTGGTTTTTTGTTGAAAGTTGGTATAGCACTGTAGTTAGGCATTGTGGACACTTAGGTAAGATTATTTTAATATTTTCACACCTAGTATTTCCAAAAAACTCTTATCAGTTCTTAACAATGCCAACTGACCGTTCCCCCACTACTCCACCAGTCACTCGGTCCCAAGGACCTAGTGGTGTGGGGAAAGATAAGAAACCAGTGCAGAGAACTTTGTCTGACCCATCCGGCGGCTTATCGAGTGAACTGACGGCAGCTATTCAGTCTGCGATTATCAATGCCCTGTGTTCTGAGGCTTTGCTCACTAAGCTAGCTGA
Organism: Stictocephala bisonia; assembly: GCA_035578905.1. Classification (NCBI taxonomy): domain Eukaryota; kingdom Metazoa; phylum Arthropoda; class Insecta; order Hemiptera; family Membracidae; genus Stictocephala; species Stictocephala bisonia. The sequence continues at coordinate 267,615 of JAQJVL010000635.1, forward strand.
TAAGATCTCGCAGACTGTCAATGACAACTTGACCTCTGCGCTCCAAGCTGCTAACAGCCGTATCGACCAGCTCGCGGAGGAGGTAACGTCGCTGCGAGACCAACTGCAGCGACAGGAGTTGCGGCATGATGACCTGGCCCAGTATCAACGACGTAACAACCTCCGAGTCTTCGATGTTCAGGAGACTTTGGGAGAAGATACTGATAGTTTGTTGCTGAGCATATTCAAGGATCAGCTCGGCGTTGATGTTGGGTTGAAAGACATCGACAGGTCACATCGAGTTGGACGACTCCAGAGGTCGGCGCCTGGCATAGAGATGAGACCACGACCCATCTTGGTGAAATTTGTGAGCTACAGACAACGGCGGGCTGTCTTCTCTGTAAAGAAAAGGCTTAAGGGAACCAAGATCAATATCAGAGAAGACCTCACAGCATCCCGATTGATGGATTACAAAAATGCTGTTGCAAAATATGGTTTAAGACGGGTTTGGACCAAGGATGGACGTATCCGGTGGGTTGATGAGCGTGGAGGCAGGGGGGATGTAGCAGATAAAGCTGATATATAATTGGGTGTTATTATATATAAGACCTCAATTTAGAATTTGTAGTACTGTATATAAAACTATATGTCATCATTCATCACTACTTGTTATTTTATTTTATTTTTATATAACTATTGCAGTATTATTATTATTATAGTTTTCTTTTCTTACTCTTGTACTGTCTTACTCAGTTGTTTAGTTTATTTAATTTTCCTTTCATTATTCTTCTTAAAATGCAGTATTACACATCTTATACTGAATTAAGTACATATATTTCTTGTCTTATTTTGCTAAAATGTAATTTAAATTTGTTATTTGTTCAATATTGTTTTACTGTGTATACATATATATCAACGAAACAAGTTTATATAAAGTTATTAAATTACATATTTTGGTTTATTATTTGTTTCATCATTGTTATGTATAATTATGTGTAATCTATGTTTGTTAAAATATTTTACAGCCCCTTTGGTAATTTTGAAAGTTAAATTTAAAAATTAAAAAACTGATTGCCTTTGAAATTTCAAAAACAAATTTGGGTTTTTAGTTTTTATCTTTTTAATTTTCCTTGCTTTAAATAATTTTTTATTTTTTTTTAAACCCATATTATGGGAAAGTAAGTGGGGTTCTGTAAAAATTTTTTAAAAAGTTAATTTTTATTTAGCTTTTTTTTTGGGAAAATTTTAAAATTAATTTCAACGGGTTAGTCTTTAGTTATAACAAAAATTTTTTTTCTGAAAATTTTTCTTTTAAAATTTTCTTTTCTTCAAAATTATAATTCATAGTCCTTTTTTTGCTTTATTGTTTATTAACTAATATAATTTTTTTGAAATTTTGTTACCGATTTGTTTTCAATGAATCATTTTAGTAAAAAAATTTAACTATATTATTTTTAAACGTTTTTTTGGTAAAATATTGTAATGTATGGGTAAAAACACTATGAAAGTGTTTAACCATTTGATATGTCATCATACAGGAGAAACAGGCCAATTCACCTAAGCTTGCCTGTAAAATAAAATTCTCTGTGTGCAAAATTTATTTCTAATTTTATGTTTAAATATTCATTTTTTTTAATTTGTTTTATGTTTGTGCTAAATGTATTTTGGGGTTTTGTAGAGCCCCAACTTTGAACCTGCGAAAATTGGGCCCGGGGGTGGTGCCCGTGGCCGTCGCACTTTTCTTTGGTACGGGGGTCATGACGCCCCGGCCCCCGGCCCTTTGGGGGCCCCGCCCGTCTCCACTGGGCAATTTACTCATCATTCCTTATCACCTTACCCGCCTTTTTCTGCAAGAAAAATTCATAAAACCCGCTCGGGCTGTACCTTTTTCATTTTGGATGAAATCCGCCTCACAATTTAGAAACTCCTTTTTAAAATTTTTGGTATTCCTTATATCCGAATCGGGGCCCTAAAGCCTCACATCCCCTCAGCCCCCTGAGACATCCCGGGGTTTACACTCTCTATCGTAATGTTTCTTTCCTTTTTTTTCTGGGGGTGGGGGGCCCCACCCCCCCTTAAACTTCCAGGCCCCCTTTTATTACACTAAGGGTATTTGGAGATCCCCTGACACCTCAAGACCATTTTCAAACCTAGTGGGGGATTTATGGTAAACCCATTTAAAATGGTAGTTCATAGGGTTTCCCTTGGATTTTGTTACCGACCCCCTAAAGTGGGCTTCTTGGCAAATTCGAAAGTGTCCGGGTTCCCCCCCTGGAAAGCCCGGTATAGTCATGCATTGTAAAGGGGGTTGATTTTAATTTACGGAATTTAAACTGGGACGAGAAAAACATGACAAACGAAAACTTACCACTAATTTTTTACTCAAGTAATTTAATTTTAAACCCCCTTTTTTAAGTCCACCAACCCACAACTGACACTTCTGACACCTTTGATTGACCTGCGGCAGTTAGTGCTCAATCGAAATTGCACACCCGGGCCCTTTTTGCCCTGTCCCAGGAATTTTTCAAAAAAATGACCTTGTTACTTTTTTCTAAAAATCACATCGCCCCCCAAAGGCACGTGCCTAAGTTTGTTGTTTTTTTCAAAATTTTAAAAGCAAAAACCCCGGCAAACCCCTTTTGGGCCGGATGCTAAAAAATTTGAATTGGGCCCCATTTTTTTATCTGCTAATAAAGGGAAAACCCATTATGGTCGAAAATTTCCAAGGATAATTCCCTTGGTAAAATCTACTGGCCCAAAATGCCCCCGTTGTAACCAAACGAAAACCCGGGGGCAACCTTCCCCTTTGGGATCACTCCTGCCATACTTCTTTTAAGGGCCCCACGTGACCCCTATCCAAAAGGGGAAATTTAAAGGACAAAGGACCCTCTTTTTGATAAAAAGGGTCTTTTAAAAACACACGAAAAAAAAGAGTTTAAAACAAAAAGGGCGAAATTCAAAAAACTAGGTAAATATATAACATATTTCATTTGAAAATAAACCCCATCTACGAACCCCTGGCGTATGATCAAAAAGGGTTGGGGGTGCCCAGGTTTAAACCTAAATAGTCCCACCCACAAAAACTCTTAATGAGCTTAAAATTTAAATATTTTAAAATCTCCCCTGTTGATAACCCCTGGGGGCTTTTTGTATTTTCAATCATCTAAGATCTCAGTTTCCAACCCTCGAAAATTCTTTATTTTATTTTAAACCCTATGAAAAAAATGAGAATGAGGCCCTATAAATCCTTTATGATGTTTAAAAAAGACCTTTGCTTTTTGGGGCAGAAAAAACCATTTCTATGAATTATTAAAAGTTATAATCCCCGCAGTTTTTCCTTTTAAATTAAACGAAAAAACCCTAAACCCAAATCATTTGCAACCTCAATATTCCTCGGGCCGGGAAAATCAGCGATTGTTTGGGCCAATCGGCCAAAACCCCCTCTCCATTTTCCCTCCATCTGATTTTTCCGCCCAAATTTAAAGTATCTTACCTGCGCTCTTAAAAAGCCCTTGGGAGGGGAAAATTTTTCCCACCAACAAGAAATTAAAATTATCTTTTCTAGTAATGATTTTTTCTTAGTAAGTTTTCAGTCAGGTTTTCGGAGAAATCACAGTCCCACCCCCTGCACTTCTATATATCACGGGGGATATTCAAAAGCTAGGGACATCAACAAGTGACTTGCTCCTCTTTTAAATTTTTCTAAAGCTTTTTAAATTGTGCCCTACCCATCCACTGCTAAAAGCCCAAACCTTTTTCATCTTTTTTTTCCTCGTTTGCCCGTATTTCCGGGTTTTGAGCCCCTATCCCCAAAAAAATAAAAAGGGGGCCCTCAGCGGGTACATGGTGAAAAACCGAAAAATTTCAAAATTTGGGGAAGTGAAACCAAAAGGGGTTGTCCCTCAGGGTCTGTACTTGGACCCCCTACTTTTTTTACTTTTGTAAAATCAATAACCCTTTCCAACAGAAATTTTCCCCCTGTAAATATCCCCTTTTTAAAATGCTGACGAAAAAACAAATAAAACTTTTCACTTTAATGATCAAATTTTTTAAATGAAGGGGCTAATAAATGAAATTATACAAAAATCTTTTGGGTGACTGGGCTTTTCAAGCACAGCTTAAGGCTGAACAAACAACAAGCCCAAAACCCCTATTATTATTGGACATAACAACTGATGGCACAAAATTGACCCTTGAAACAGAAACCCCCGTATCTCTATTGATAATAATTCACTTAACTACTGTGACAAAATTAAAAATTTGGGGGGACTCCCCCTTATAAATTTCCAAACACTTACGGCCTCAAAATCATTACCCTTTAACATGAAAATTGGGGTTTTTTTTTGTTTGGTTTTCACACTTTTAAAGGGAGATATTATAACTGTTTACCTTTAGATGTTAAAAATTTTTGCTATGAAAACTCTTTTTTTCCCCACTTTGACTATTTGCGACTTTGTCATCTTAGTATATGCCTACCCATCTTTCTGAAAAAACTTAAACGAGCGCAGCCCTACGTCTCCCTTTTATTTTTTTTCAATCTCCGTCGAAAATAAACCAAAAAATAACTCCTTTCCCTTCAGACGGCAAAAATTTTTCCCAAAAATTTTATTTGAGTACAGAAAGGCCCAAAAATTTTAAATCGTACTGTACAATGTTTTTCCCAATCCAAAAACCCCTTTTTTTTTTAAAGTTTACAAATTTTGTTTTAATTTCAGCATAACAATTTCGGAAACGCGCCCGGGGTTTTTAAAAATTTTAACCCTATTCCAGCTCATCGAACAGCATTTTTACAATAGATCTTTTACTGCATTTTTCCCTGCAAAATTTGTGGAATAAACTTGATCCTCCAACTCGAAAATATAAAAGTCGACCCTGGGTTTGGGTTGCGGCACTAAGGGAATGGTTGCCCGCAAATTCTTTGGGGGGTTGAAGGCCTTGGCCGTGTTGGGGATCCTGGGACTGAGTGTATGTGTGATGTATGTTTTGGGGTTTTGATCATGGAAAAATACTTTTTTTTTTATTTTTAAAATTTTTATTCATTAAATTTTTTTTTTTTTTTAAATTATTTTTTTTTTTTGTTTTTTTTTAAATTTATTTTATTTTTTTTTTAAATGAAAGGGTAATAGTTTTTTTTTTTTCCTTCTTTTTTTTTAAATTTTCCCTTTCACGCTTATGTTTAAAATTTGTTTATTTTTTAATTATCTTAAAACTGATTTTTAAATTGTTTTTTAAAACTTTTTAAATAAGTGCCCAGAAAGCATTAAACACGTAAGAATTTTTAAGATATCCCCATTTTAATTTTAGTTATGTTTTTAAATTTTTTTCTTTATGGGGTTAAGTGTAAGAAAAGGACCTAATGGTCCAAACTTTCCCTCAAAAAAAATAAAAACTTTTTTCATTTCATTTCATTCTCATAACTGCATAGTACTGGGTTAAAAATAAAACGAAAACCCAACCGTTTTAAACCATGTAGCGAAAATTTAAAGTATTTAAATTTAACTCTTATTTTTTTAAAAACGTTTTGTGGAAAAACCCTGGTTCTGAAAGGGTTTTATATGGGACTTTTGTGGGATCCACATACATTTTTAACCACTCATTTAATAGTTTTTTTGTCAAAACAAATTGATTTTGAAATTAATTGTTGTTTTTAAGTTTTCCTTAAAATTTTACCCCCTTATATTCCCGGGAAAAAACCCCTCTAAATATTGGTTTATCCCCCCATAAACTTTTCCAGTCCATCAAAGGGGTTTTTCCTTTTCCCCATATTCCCAGGAAATAAGCAGAAATTTTTGGGTGAGAAAAGGGTTGCGAGCTACATAAAACCCAAAAAAGAGATTTTCATTTTCTACAATAGAAGTTTTACCCCTATGAAACGTGTAGCTGGCATTATCCCATACGAGTATTCTGTGGGGGTTCTGTATATTTTAGTTTCTGTTTTTTAAAGTTTCACTCGATTATTTTTACTATTTTAGCAGAAACAAAAAATTGTAAATTATGTTTCTTGTTTTTGGTCCACAAATAAATAATTTAAGTATTTTTAAATTTTCTAAATAAGGAAAAGGCCCTTTTGGTTCTGCAAATCTATTTGGGGTAAAATAATTGTAGTGTTTTTTTTTTGGGCATTTTTGTTATAAATTGTTTTTTACAAAAATTTTTTTTTTATTACGGGTTGTGTGAGATTATAGGTTTTTTTTTAAAATTTAGCTTTTGCAAAAAACCCACCCCTGCTTAAATATTTTTACACCAAAAAAATTTAAGGTGCCAAAATAGATAAAATTATTTGCAATTTAATTAATTTTCCCCAAAAAAAAAAAAAACACATAAATACGGTTTCTTGGGCTTTTTAAATTTAAACGATTTTTAAATAAATTTTTAAAACGGGGTCCATTTAAATTTATTGGGATTCAGTATTTTTTTATTTTAACTTTTTACTAGCTGAAAAACCCGGGGCCCCAAAAATTCCCCGGGGGTTTAAAAAAAAAATTAAAAGGGGGTTTTTTGATTAAAACCAAAAAAAAATTTGTGACCAAGTTTCTTTTTAAAACCCCTTGTGTTTTTCCATATTTTTTCAAATTATTTGATCAAAAAATACCCCAATTTTTAACCCCCTGATATTTTTAAAATTTTTTCTACATCCCTCAACTATTCTAAATTTTTAAAATTTAAAGGCCAAACGAAAAATTTTACTAAATTTTTTTTTTTAATTGACCTTTTAAATTTCAAATAAATCAATCAATTAATATGGCTCCTGGAAAATTTCTTTTTTGAAATTTTGGAAGTCCTGAGGTCGGAGGGGAAAAATACTTTTTTAAAGTAAAGTTTGGGGGCCAAAAATAAACCAAATTTTCAAAATTTAAACAAAAAAATTTGGGGTGTATAGTTCTAGGAGAAAAAAAGTGTTTGATGGAAAATTTGGGCTTTTACATTGTAAATAAATAAATAAATAAAAAAAATTTAAATTCTTTTTTGCATAAAACAAAAAAACAATTGTGTTGGAAAAAGGGGTTAAAAAATTTAGTCAAAGCCTAAAAAAACTCACACACAATGGGACACATTCATACATACACCCTTGCACTGCACTTACATTCACACATTTTGCCCAACCAAGAATTGCATAAAATGGGGGTTTTTACTAAATTGCCCCCACCCGGCTTTGAAAGAATTTTTAACGAATAAAAAACCCCTGTGTAATACCTCCCTTCGCCCCCGGAAAGGGCCTGTCCTGAAAATCTGTACGGCTAAGTTATTCAGTTGGATCCCCATCCCAAAATTTAAAAAACTAAAATTTATAAAATTGATTAAAAAAAAAAATAAAAAATTTTAAATTTAAATTTTTATAATACCCTTGCTGTTTCCCCCTTGATATTCTATTTACCCCGCCCTTTAAATAATTTTTTTAACTATGAAAAAAGGGTGTTCTGCAAAACTAGTAAAATTTAAATATTAGGCCGGAATGCCCAAGTCGTGTACAAGTAAAACGACTAGCCACTCACGTATATGGGTAGGGCTGCCCGTAAATGCCAGTCATTTTATTTTTGACTCACAAAAAAAAAACATTCATTTTGGGTTTTTCATTTTTTGCCCTTTCAGCCCCAAAAACTGTTATAAAATTTTTCCACGGGTCCCACTTTTTTATTTTAATAATAGATCAATGACTAAATAATCCCCAGTAGAAGGGACCCGCTTGGGCCCAGTCTTCTCGATTGGTCCTTTTTTTTATGACGTAAACCAAAAATAGGGCGGCACCCATTTTTCCCCGCCAAATATCCAAAACCCCTTTTTTTTCCCCTAACCTCACTCCCCTTTAACCTCACTTCCCTGTGTCAGTTTGGGTATAAGGAAGGATGGTAATAATACGACAGAAATGCAATCTAATGGACTTTACTATTTAAAAATTATACCCAAATTTTTTTCTTCTTCATCACTAACCAAAAAAAAAAATATTATTAGGTACAAAAAAAACTCCTTTATACATTGTTTTGGGATGTCTATCTGTAATGTGAAAACCAAATTTAAAACTAAATGGGCCCGGGAAATTTTTCCCCCGAATCTGGATTTGGGTGGAGGGGGAAAAAGAAAAAGTCCAGAGACGATATTCTTGGAATTTTTTTCTAGATATGTGGGAAATAGCCTAAATCGGGGGGATGTTTTTTCCCGTTTTTAAGGGGGTCGAAAAAAAACTTAAAGGGCCCCTAAAGGAAAATTTTTTTCCGAAAAATATAAACAAAAAACCATTTTTTTCCCTAAAAATTTGGTCCCCGGGAAAACTTCTGGGAACATTCAAAAAGACCCCGGGAGAAAACCAAGGTAAACAGTCCCTTTTTTCATTTTGGGATAATAACCTAACTTTTAAAAAAAACCTGTACAAATTCGATTAACTTATATCCGAAAAACCTTAGTCGACTAAAAACCCTTCTATTTATTTATTTCGATTATATCCAATCGAGTATTTTAGTCGTTTAAATTTCAATTCGTTTATTATTTTACCCAAAAATTTAAATTGGGTTATTTTAAACCCGTATTTAACTGGTTTTTGTTTTTATTTTTACTAAATCTTTGTATTTTTTAATTTGAAATTTTAAAAATGTATCCTGTAAAAATTTTTTTGGTATTTAACGAGACTTGTGTTACTAAAAATTAGACTGAAATTTCCCACAGGACAGAACGGTCCTAAAATTTACTAACTTTGGGTAAAAACCCGGGGGGTATACGATGGTTTCGCCCCTTTCCGGTCCAAACCCTTTCCTTCCCGACTTAACTAAAACTAAAAGACCCATTATTTTTCCCAAATTTTATCTTTGTAAATTTTCGTTACCAATCCTTTGGGGTTTTAACAATAAATTTTATTTAAAAAAATTTGATCTAATTTTTAAATTTTATGAAAAAGTGTATTAAAGTAGTTAATTATATAAAATATTTATTAATAATATATATATAAATAAAAATATAAAATAAAAAATAAAAAATATATAAAAATATATAAAAAACACCAAAAGGGGCCCAAAAATTTTTTTTATAAAATAGTCGGGAAAACCCTTAATATTTTTAAATTTTTATACAATCAATAAATAATGAAAAATTTAAGAAGGGTTCAAAATCATATTTAAATATACAAATTTAAATTTAAAATTTCCCGCCATTTTTATTAAACATTTAAAAAAACCCCAACATGTACATTATTTTTTAATAAAAATGTCTAATAGAAAATTTTGTATATTCAAAAAATTTAAAAGGAAAATTATTTATTAAAACTACAAAAAAAAAATTTAAAGCTGGTAATTTTTTTAAACTGGGGAGTGGCAGTAAATTGAAAGGGGTTTGCCGTGCTTGCTTTAAATATGGCAAAAAATCTTGACGGTCCCCCTGCAGTACGGGTGGCATTTTTTTGCAACTATCTTCCCCTTCATAGGCCTATTGTCATTTCTTTTTTCTGTGCATACTGGCAGGGAATTTTATTTTATAATTCATAAAGTTTTAAACCGTTTTTGATAATATTGGGGTTTTTTTTTAAAGTTTTTTTTTTATAAGTTTATACAAATACGAGATAAAATTTTTTTAAAAGAAAAAGGTTAATTTTAAAAGATTTTTGTAAAATCAAATATAGCGGGTGCACTTAATACCTTTTTTCATTAATTTTAAATTTTGGTTTTTTTAGTATTATGAATAAATTTTTTAAGTTTCTTGTTTTTTTTACAAACTTTGATTGTCTAAACAAATCTGAAAGTGTACTTCAAGGGGCCGTAAAGTACGGCAATTGCTCAAAAGGCAAAGGGTCACATTCGGCGTGTTTTCCGTCAGGGTTTAATTTCTAAACCGCGGTTTTGGGCGCGGTTTTAGTAACGGGGGGTGAAAACCGTTTTGGAAAAAACCGCCCCCAAAAATGCTAAAAAATGGATGCAGTCACATTCAGGGGGATTTCCCGGGAGCCTGTTTTCCTTTTCCCCCCCTCCCAAGTTTACTGGGTTGTTGAGGGTCAGTAATTTGTACCCCAACCTGTAATGTGGGGAGTTCTTATGCTGCTTGGGGCCTACTGTTCATAAAAATATTATTTTCTTCTTTTATTATTTTTTTTTTAAACTATTTTTGGGCCCACAGAAACATTTAAAAAAAGAAATTCATATCCGTCCACCGTTGTAGCCAGATGTCTAAAAAAAGATTATACTAATAGACACATAAAAAGTAAGACGGGGGAAAATTTAAAAAACAAAAAAAAAAACGGGGGACTAAAGTCCCCTTTAAGAAAAATTTTTAAATTTTTAAAATATATTATTACTTTGCGAAAAATTACAATTTGTCCCAAGGGCATTTTAAATATTTTTTCTCCTAGCTCAAGGCAAATTATTGAGAGAAAAACTATAATTTTTTACAATTATGGGTGTTATTTATAATTTTTAAAATTTCCTGACGTAATAGATACTGTAAGTGGGTTGTGTAAATATGTGAAACAAATTTTTCATACATAAATATATATATATAAATAAAAATATATATATATATAAAATATAAAATTTATTAATTTCTTTTTTTTTTGGCACCCCTTTAAAATTCAAAAACAATAAAAAATAAAAAAATACAAAAAATTTTATAAAAAAAAAAAATAACAAAAAAAAAACAATGGGATAAATGAAAACATTAGACAAATTAAAATTTTACAACAAAACAACTCAAAAAAAATCTTTAGAATAAACCCAAAAAAAAAAATTTAAACCAAAAAAACCTTTTTTTAAAATTTCCTAAAATTTCCCAAACACAATTATACAAAAAAAAAATATTAAGAACGTAAAATAATCCAAAAAAAAAATAAATCATCCCATATTTTTATCACCTATCGTTAAAAGGGCCAAAAAAACAAAAACTTAAACAAAGGGTTAGTTTAAAAAAGGTTTTTTAAACTTTCTTTTCATAGTTTCTTGTGGATCCAAATTTCCCCCAAAATATTTAGACACAAGTTTTAAAAAAAGGAGTTTAAACGGGAAAGGGGGGAAGGCAACTTTCATTTTCCCAATATTTGTTCGTTTATAAATGTACTTATTTTCATTAGGGGAATTTCCCCAGTGTTTGACCATTTTTCCTTATATATTCATTTTTCACTTTTAACCACGTTCATCTATTGTTTTTTTTAATATTATTTTTTTTAACGGGAAAAACCCAAAATTTTGTATTTTTTTTAAAAACTACCGGGTTTTTTATGATTACAATTTTTGGCGAGGGCTGTAAAAATTTAAATGTTTCTTGCCATCCGCCATTTTTAGGGGTCCAAAAAAGATTTTTTTTGTGAAAACAAATTCTTTTTTTTTGGCTTAAGATTAGGTAAGAAATGTATGTTTTTATATTATTAAAAATAAAATAGTTTTTTAAGCTTTTAATTTTTAAATTTCGGGCATTTTTCTCTCAAGGTTTGGGAATTTTTCTCTAGGTGGGGAATTAATAAATGAAGGGATTCATAAGAAAGGCACACATTTTGCCAAAAAAAGTTTATGTTTTCTTTGAACAACAAACTGTCTTTTCTAAAATTAAAAATCAATTGGTTTTGAATTCTAAATTCAAATTTTAAGAAAATTTTAAAATTTTAAAATCAGTATATCGCTAGAGCAGAAAAGCCCAAATAAACCAAGCCATTCCAATGAAATATCATTAAACTTTAAATTTTTTTAATTCTAATAAATGACATTTTTAGTTTCTTTAATTGTATTTCTATTGCTAGTAAAAAAGGGTTTTACCCGTTTTGGGAAAAAAAACATTGTAAAAGGGAAAAAAAAAATATTAGCCTTTTTGGGTTGTTTTATGGGAAAAAAAATTTCTAATTTTTTTTTCTGCTTTTAAAAAAAGGCCCATACCTCAAACTGTTAACTAATTTTTCCTATATGTGACCTCTACTTCATATCTGTGCCTAATGGGGATTCCTAAATGTTTTAAATTTTTAAAATTTTAAAAACCAAGGATTCTTAAAAATTGGGAGGCCCCCCCCCAAAAACATCTATGACAGGGACAGTTCACTTTGTAAAAATTTCCTTGTTGCACCTTAAAATAAATCCTAGGATTAAAAATATTTTTGATTAGTTTCCTTACTTTTATTTTTTTTATGCGTTTTTTAAAAAAAAAATTACTTAATTTGCAGACCCTAAATCTCGGGTACAATGTTTTAACCTTTTTATACAAAAATTTTTCTCTAGTGAAAAAAAATTTATTGTCTCTTCATATATCAAAGAAAAGTAACCCCAAAAATTACTTTTTTAAAATTAGACAATCCAAGTTAAAAATCGGGGCCCCTTTTTCGTGACAAAAAATGAAAACATTTTTTAAAAAACTATTCTTTTCTTTTAGCTAAGAAACATTTGAAACAAAAAAAACCCTTTCACGGGGGTTCCCTTTAACAAACACGAAAACAAAGTTACGTTTAATTTCAAATCTCCCAAATGAGTGGATGTATTATTAATTCATAAAATTCTTACCCCCCAAAGTAACACCCAAATCGTTTTTCCCGGCTGTTAGGAAAAATTTAATCTTGGTGCCTTTTTTCGCAAATGTTCAAAAACCCCTAAAATATAAAAACCCCAGTTCAAAAAATGGTTGGTTCACTCATCCGGGAAAAATAAGAGAAAACTTAAATTAGTTTTAATAAAAATAACCAGGGGGGTTAAGGGTACGGGAAACCACCTGCAAACGCACTGTATTAAAAAATAAACCACTTTTTGTAAAAGTCCAATAAATAATAATTTAAATTATAAATAATAAGCCAACTCTTTAAAGAATTTTTAAATAATTTTAATTACTTTTTTGGGAAATTCCCTCCTTTTTGACAAAAAACACCAATGTTTTCTAAAAAAAACCTTTTAAAAAAAAGCACCTAGAAAAAATATAAATTTTTTTAAATTGGCACTGTTAAAAATTTTTGTTTTGCAGGAAAATTCCTCAACATAAATTGGGGACTAGCCTAATTTAAAAAACATTCTTATCATATTTTTCCTGCGTCATTAATTTAAAAGCAAAAATAATTCTCCTAAACAGAAATCCCATACCAAATTAAAAACTCTCTTTTTGGGTTTTTAAAAAGGTAGTACTTAAATAGTGTCAAAAACCCCCGGGGTTTTCCTAAATTTCCCAAAACAAAAAAAAAAAAAAAAAAAAAAAAAAAAAAAAGGGGAATTTGGCGCCCCTCCGGGATCTTTTAACTTGGGCGTAAAAAAAATACACCCCGCTTGGGCTCAAAAAATATTAAAAGGGGGTTGATTTTTTTTAGAAAGAAAAACTTAATAATAATAAATCACAATAGTAAAAAAAATTAAAGATGTCTCAAAATCAAGAAAAATAAAAAAAGTAACCCACAAAAATCTTTAAAAATGATAAAATACTAAATATTTTATCCCCTTTTTGGGTTTCACCAACTCTAAACAAGTCTCCTACTGGAAAAATACTAAACAACAAATTTTTAACGCAAATACAAATGAACCCTGGGCTGGGGGCTGCTGGCAAAAGGCCCCTGTATAAAAATTTAAATTGTTCTTTTAATTTAAATTATTACAAAACTTGTAAAAAGGGGGTCGCCCCTCGAACTGGGAAACGGCTTAAAAAAAAACTAACCCCCCCTTAAATTGATTTCTAACAAAGTCACCCAAAAAATCCCAAAAGTCCTAAACTGGGACCCTACACAAAACCCAGGACCCTTCCCAAACCATTTAAAAAAGAAAACCTAACGCTCCCACTCTCTCCCTCTCCACCCCGCCACCTCTTTATATAATTCAACTGGGTCAATGCCCCCCAAACGCCCTGCCCCCAGTTCTTGACCTTCACCCCCACTTCTCTCAATCTGACCCCCACCTATGTTAAACAACTAAATCAAAAATAAAATTTGAAAATAAATTGTACAAAATGTTTAAAAAAATAAAATAACTATAAATATCTTTTTTTTTATCTTATCCCCATTTTCCTGCCCCAATAAAACCCTTAACATAAAGTAAAATTTCCCAAACGGGCCACGTAATTTCAAGAGGTTTTATAGCATATGCGGCAGAGCTTTTTTTCAAAAACCCGGGCTTAAAATGGGGATGCCCAGGGAAAAGCTTTCATCAAAAAAAAACCCAAAAAATTTTAAAATATCTAGATTGATTGAAAATTTTTTATGAAAGGTGAAATATCTATTTCTTAATTGCATTTTTTTGTGAGCGATATTTGAACATCAATCCCAAAGGGCCCTTTTTAAAAATTTAAAGGGATTGGGGGCCTTTTTTTCAAACCCCCTGCTGCATTCTTTTAAATTGATAAAATTTTTTAAAAAAGACTTGTTGGATTTGTTTCTCCTTTCACTAAGTGGAAAACATAAATCTGCTTTCCCAAACATAACGTTCTTTTAAAATTTTTCCCAAAAATTTGTGTTTCACCCAGTAAAATATTTATTCCCGCCCTTTTGGGTTTATGCCCGTACACATCTTCCCCGCGGGGAACACAAAAATTAAAATTCCATTCCACGTTCCAGCCCTTTTCAGGGGATTCCCGGTTTCCATCTCTCCCACCACCGAGCACTTTTTTTAAAGGGGAAAAAAAAGGGTTTTCCCTTGCCTTAACGTCCCAAGAAAGGCTATTCCAAAAAAATCACTTGGGTGTTTTAGCAATTTTGAGTTTTTGGCATAATCCAAACTATCTCTGGGCGCTGGAGGATAAAAATAAGTAATTTTCGTTCTTTTTTAATTTTTTTAGAGGTTTTTTTATTTTCCAAAATAAAAACCATTATTTAAACGTACTTCATTTGGGCAGTTGTTTTAACATCTATTGATTACTCATCTCCCTTTTAAATCACCCCCCCATTTGAAATCCAAAATACGCCGATATATTGACGCCCGGGCATCTTATGAAAAAAATTAAATAAAATAGAAAAAAAATTAAATAGCTAAATTGCCCTTTTAGTTTTTTTAAAACTGAGGAGAAAATAGCAAAACTTTGATGGCAAAATGTTCTAGTAGTTTTGGTTTTCATAGGCCAGCTATAAAAACTGGAAAACCCTATTTTCCCAAATAAGACGAAAAAAAAGAAAATAAAAAATAAAAAAAAAACCTAAAGTACAACGAATTTGTATCTTAATGTTTAAATTTAAAATTTTCCTGTCACAGAGATATAAAAAATCCTTTTAAAAACCTTTAAAAACCCCCTGCTTCTTCTACTTAATAAAGGTCTGGGTAACCCTCCCCTGAAAAGAAAGTAATTGGGCAATAATTACTAGGGTTAAACCTGTTTTTAAATTTCAGTTTCCGCATGAAAATTTAAAAACCGTTTAATTTGCCATTTCCCTTACTTATATTTCCAATGGGTTGATTTTCCCCGCCCCCCGCGCATAAGCACTCATCAAGCCCAAATCCTTAAAAGGGAAGGTTAAACCACCCCCCGATAACGGACATAAAAACTTAATCAAAATTTTTTTAAACATATCCCAATTGGCCCCCAAATTTGGGTTTTTTTTGGGCAAAAATTAGTTTTAAAGAATAACTAGGAAGCTAGTCGAAGATGTGGTTATGTGGGATTTAAGTCTTCCTCCACGTTATAGGAAAACCCTTTCCCAAATTTGGGGGGAAAATTTTTAGAGTAGATAGGATCTTTTAAACTCTTTTGAGAACGCCGTTTGGGGCGTTTTGTACCCGGGGAAGGAGCTATTTTTGCACAACACTGGAAGCCAGGGAAAAGGGGGTTGCAATGAGGGACCCGATGAAAGCTCTCATCGCTCTATTTAGTTAAATCCCAAACTTTTGGGAAAATCTGCAATTTTTAATTTAAAACCCTTTAACACAATATCCCCGCAGTGTAGTAAAACCGGGTCGAAGCAGAAGTAGTCCCAGAACCTGAAAATTTTTTCTCCACAAGATCCAGCGGGTTTTTCTGCTCAATTTTAGTTCTGGTTCTTCCCTTTGGGCACCCTTGTTTTTCTGTAGATGTTTTCAAAAAAAAAAAAAAAAAAGATCATCTAAAATTTGGCTCTCAACAAATTGTTTTATGCCTCGTGCTTTCACATAACACCCCCGGGAAAATGAGGTTCATTTTATGATTAGCAAAGCTAATTACCCAAGGTGAAAGCGGGTTTTTTTGGCTTTTTTTTGGTTTGGGGTTTTACCCCTTCCAGGTTTCAAAATAAAATTATTAACGGAGAAAGTTTTAAGAAATAAAAGGTTTTTTTTTTGTGTTTGAAAATGTCTTCGTTTATTTTTGGGGAAAGGGCCAATATTATTTTGCATAAAGGCTTTTTCCCTTCCGGACTATCTGGTGGGAATTCGTCAATGAAATACATTGAATAAAAAAAGGGCAAGAAAAACCTTGAGGCAGGTAAATTTTTTAAAGGGGTCAAAAAAAACTTTCCCCCGTGACCTAGGCACTTTTTTTTTAAGGAAACTTAAAAAATAAACAAAAATTTTAAATTTACACAAATAAAATAAAGCAACTATTTAAATTTAAAAATTTATCTTTTTTATTAAAATGTTAAATTTATAAAAATGCATTTTAAAAAAATCAAATCAAAACACGCCCCACAACACTGAAAGACAGTATAAATTCAGATTCATTAAATTTGGGGAAAAACCACATTATTAGCAACTCCCCCAAATTTTAAAGAATTATAAAAAGACTTTAAAACCTTGTAATTTAGTTACCCTTATTTTTTAAAAATTAAAAAGATAATGAAATTTAAAAATCTTTAAAAGTTTTTCTAAGTGATATATTTTACGAGCCACACTAAAATCAACAATAAAGCTTTTTTGAAAAATTTAAAAATTTGTTAAAAATTATAATATTTTAAATTTCCCAAATTTCCAAATTTAGGGGTCTAAAATTTTAAATTTTTTTTGTTTAAAAAAAAAAAAAAAAATCAAAACTCAATAACTTTTTAATGCCTGACTTAAATTTTTGCAAAATTTCCTAACGTTAAAATTACAAAGAAAAAAAAACCCGTCAAAAAAGTATCAACCCTTTTTTAAAAGTGGGGGTTCCTTTTAAAAAATATGTAATTTCCAAAAAAATCATTTTAAATAAACCATCAGATTTTTTCAATTTTAAAACTTAAAAATGATATACAAATATTTTCATTTTAATTTGGAAGATCTATTATTGCTGAAAATTTTACCACTACAGTACTTAAAAAACCCGCGATCCTGGACGCACCCAAATGCTTTGGACCTAAAACCAAAAGGGGCAAAATTTCGGAGAAGTAAAAGGTAAATATTTGGGGACCAAATAAACGGGAGGGACAAACAACAAACTCGGGAACCCAAATACAACCCCCTAAATTTCCCTTAAACCACATCGAAAAAAATTTTACCACCCGACAATGTAAAAAACGCAGTTTAAAATTTAATTGGGGACTGAAAACAAACGCCCCCAGATGGGACTCACATACAACCTAGGCGAACTAAAAATTTAAAGTTGCGTTTTCATTAAAAAAAAACCTAAACCCCGCAAAAAAAAGACCAACCAAAACTTATAGAAAAAAAACCCAAAATGAAAACGGGGGCCCAAATGGATCGAAGAGAAAACCTGGCACACTCCCCATAAGTAAAAGGAAAATTTGAGAAAAACTAAAGCCCAAAAAAAAAGAGGATGCTTTAACCCCGGTTTTAAAAGAAAACAACCCCGACTGTAATGGGCCAAAAAAATAAAAAACAAGAATAATGTGTACATTTAAAAATTAACTACCAGCTTAAAATTTTTAAAAATTTTTGTAGACGAAAAAAAACATAACCCCTATACTCCCCAAACTAAAAAAATCAACTATTAAATCACAACTATTAAATCCAATTTTTGTACAAACAAAAATGGGATTATCATATAAATAAAGTATAACAATAAACCCCCAAATTTAAATTTTTCAACGGAAAACCCAAAAGTTGAATAATTTTTTGCGTGGGACCCAAACCCACATACTCACTCAATTTTAAATTTTTTTTATTAATGTTTTCACAAATTTTTTTTAAAAAAACTTTTTATCGCAATATGTTGGGTTTTTTAGCTTTTTATAAAAAGGTATTTTTCCCAAGAAAAACGCTTAAGGGATTTAAAATCAAAAAAAACCCTTCCCAAAAGTACAAAATAACATCAAAATCTTACTTTTATTTTTTTTCAAAAAACAACAAACGGGAAAATTTTCATAGAATTTTTTTATAAAAAAACACTAAAAAACCCTCCATTCTTTAAAAAAGGCGTAGTTTGGGGTTTAAAAAAGAAAAAAAAATATAAAACATTTTGTAAATTAAACGGGGCCATCCCTTTCAAAATAAATTTTACACCAAAATAATAAAACCCCGGGGGAAAAAGGGGAAAAATTTTTAAAAATGATAACAACTAAGAAATTTTAAAAAACCCAAAAGAGGATAAAAAAAATCCCCTCTAAGTTTAAATTTTTGTGCTTAAAAAGAATAAATGAAATTTTAAATTTCTGTCTTGGGTTTTTAGGGAATCCCGAGTTTGGGGAAAGGGGGGAAATTTTCCTTTTAAAACTTTTTGCCAATGCGTCGCCCACCGATTATCCCCCAAATTTTCCTTATCGCAAAAAACAAATGACATAAAACCCGAGCATTGAACCCCAAAATGTGTCCAAAATTTAAAAAATCCTATTTTGCGAATAGCTAAGATCAGCTGTGATCAAGCAAATTTTTTAAAACAAACATGTAAATTTACAATAAAAAAAAAAAAAATTGGTTTTAAATTTGGTAGGGAAAGTTACTGGCCCGATAAATTTTAAATTACTAAAATAAAAATTTTAATAAAAAGAACAGGATTCCATAAGATAAGGTTGAAATGGAGATTATCTAATCCCACTCGTTATCTGAAACCTTTATTTGGAATCCCTTTTTTAAAAATGAAATTTTCTATTCATTTTCTAAAAATAATAAATTTTTTTTAAAATTTCAATCAAGGGAAATTTTTTTAAAAAGTTATAGGGGGGCTAAATCCCGGGCCCACAGCAAGGGTAAAAATGAAAATTTTTTGTAAACCCCTTTAAATTTAAAAAATTTAAAAATTGAAACCCCAAAAACCCGAAAAAAAATATACTATTATCAAATTTTAATTTTTTCTTTTCCCTTTTAAATTTTTTTTGGGAAATTTAAATAAAATTTATTTTACTTTTTCATTTTCCCAAAAAAGCTCAGAATATAAAAATACATGGCATTCCCGTTTTTTTGGGAAAATTTAATAAAAAAGGGTCAAATTTCCCAATTTAAAACGAAAACATATCCTTCGAATTTTTCAATTAATTTTTCTTTCCCGTGGAAAGTATACAAAAATTTTCCAACATAAAAATTAAATTATTACATTTTGTACTTTTGGGGAAAAGAAAAAACAAATTTTAAACCCCACAAACAAACATTTTTATTGGGACCAAATATGGTTTTTGGGAAAAAACATACTCAAGATCGAAAAGGGTCTGAAAAGAAAAAATATAAGGGGCAAACCTTTCGGGGTAAATTTTGTAAGTTTGGGAAATTGACGATATTTTAAAAAGTTTTGATTTTTGCTTCAATTTTCTCAGATTTGCAAAAACGTACATTCTCAAAAAATTTTTTATTTACAAAAATAAATAATAATCATAAAATATGATTTGAAATTAAATTTTCACTATATTATGGTAGAACAAAAACGCCCCATTAAAGATTAAATTTTTTATATTTTAAAAATGTATTTTCAATGTTTTTATTTTCAAAACAATTAAAACAAATAAAAGTTTACTTTTGGAAATAAAATATTCAGTTTTGGGTTTTAAAATTTTTAAATACAGTATTAGAAACTTTTGCCCTTTTTAGGACTAATCCCTTAAACATGTAAGAAAAGGTTTATAAAAATCAATGCGTAAATGTGGAAAAAGAAAGCTCCCCAGTAGCTCACTAACTGAATTTCCTTCCCCGTGGGGTGTGAAAATGGTGGTTTTTCCCCCATAAATCGATGCAGGCAGGAAACGGTTTGGGGGGATTTTAAAACATAAACTCTGAGTTTCTCCCGTTTTTTTTTAATCCCGCAACTTACTGAGTGACTCCCTTTAACCCTCTTCATCACTGGCCCTTATCAATTATTCCCCTCCAAAAAACCAGCTGGTCGATCTTTTAAACCCCTTTTTAAGGTGGTTTGAACGAACGAGGGGAACCTTAAACCCTCCTGGGAATGATGAGTCCGGTTTTTCACAAAATTGAAGTTACAGCTAAAAGGATGGTTTAAAAAACAAGTCTTAAAAAAGGAGCTGAAACTGAAACTAACAACTAAAAAAAGGTTAAGCATAATTGTTGGGAAACATGTGCAATAATTGGATAACGAAAAACCCCCCACTTGTGGTCTTCAAACAGCTGAATAGTGTATGGTGGCCAAGGGCGGGGTTTTGGAGATACTTTAATCCGTAGAAAACAATTTCATTTTTAAATGTACCCCCCCCAGTTTTTAATTAATTTTATTCCATTTTTTCATGGCTTTTAAAGATAAGTAAAATAAATATTTTTTATTTAAGTATAATATTTAAAAGTTCCCCCAACATGGGTTTTTATAAAGAATAACAAATAAACCCCCGCGACAGCTCATAACTTTATTAACTTTGAATGTTCAATTTTTTAGGGAAAATTCATTGGGACCAAAACCCAAAGGGCCCCTTTTTTGGCAAGGGGCTTTGTGTTTTCAACACCCCCCCTTTCCCTTTCTGCTAGGAGATTCTTCTCTATTTTGGGGTTTTATTAAATCAAGAAACCGATCGTCTTAAAACCCCTTTTGGGGAAAA
This sequence comes from Stictocephala bisonia, assembly GCA_035578905.1. Lineage (NCBI taxonomy): Eukaryota > Metazoa > Arthropoda > Insecta > Hemiptera > Membracidae > Stictocephala > Stictocephala bisonia. The sequence goes on from JAQJVL010000635.1 coordinate 288,322, forward strand.
AATATGAATGGCCCATGGAGAAATAATGACCAATGATATAATTCCCAAATCATTTAAAAAAATGGCAAAATTCCCAAAAAACCAAAAACCCTCACAAATTTAAATCAATAAATTTCCCCCGTTCAATTTAAAAAAGTGTTTTTTAAAATTTTTTTTGTTGTGGTAAAAACCAAAAACCCCAAATTTTTAAGGAAATAAGGTCAAGGAAAAAAAAAGCTAAAAAAAACCAACTATAGTTTGAAACCCTTTATAAACATTTTTAAAACTACATTTTTGAAACAAAAAAATAAAAACAAACTTTAAAAGAAAATTTTTCTGAAGTTTTTTTGTCTAATAATAAGGCAAAATATAACAAAAAAACTATAAAACTCTAAGGGACATAAACACACAAATTATGCAGAAAAGTCTAAGTAAACAAACGTGTATTCTAGCGAAAATTTATCATTTTTGGGAAAAATTCAAAACTAATCTACAAAAAGGTTTTTTAAAGGGCCCTTTTTCATAAGGACTATCCAGCCAAACTAAACGTAACCTTTTCCTAGAGTTTTCAATTAAACCCTTTCCCCTCGAAGTGTGAATTTTTTCCTTGTTCCCGGTACAATTCTCAATGCGCAAAATTTCCCAGAAATTAAAACTTTAAGGATAAAAAAAAAATAAATAAAACCTTGTGTCATTGTACATTGAAAAAGACGTGCCCCCTCCCCTATTGGGGAAGGGCATTTTCAAATCCTGGAGATTTGGGGGATCGAGGGGTACGTTTTGAAAGTAGAAAATAGGGTTTAAAAAAGGGGACTTACCCCGGTTTGGGGAGGGGTTTAAATCCATAAAACCCGAAATCAAGCTGGCATCGGGAAAAGACCAAACCCCCCCTTTAAAAGTGGGGTGGGGGGTGATGGGCCCTTTAAAACTGCTAGTAACCCCACTCCTTCTAACAAAACAGGCGGTCCGAAACCCAAAACCAATTGGGTACCATCCATAAAAGACAAGGCCTTTAAAATCTATTTTAATTTGTGTCTGAATAATTTCTTTAGAACCAGTGAAACACCACAAAAGTTGAAAGACAAAATTTAATCAATCGTAAAAACCTACCATGGGAACTAATCTAAAACCCAATGACTCGTCAACGCCACGGGAAGAAATTCTCTAAATGAAAGGGAAAAGGCCAAAAACCAAAAAGGGGGTAAATTGGGGGAAAAAAAAAAACCGGTTGGAAATTTAAACGCACAAAGAGTACCCGCCGAAAAGCACAGAAAATTTGGGGATGGATTTTTTGAAACCGGGGAAAGGGATTGCCCAAAAGGGCAAAAAGCACAAAAACCCCACTCAGTGTTGCCCCTCAAATGAACAAGGAAAGAATTGCCCGGAAAGTGCTTTGCTTGGAGGTGGACAACCCAAAAAGTGGGAGTCTTTTGCTAAAAAAGGGGACACACAAAATTTGGGAGTTAAAAAAGTTTTAGTGGCACGGGGAACACAGTAGGTTTTGTGGCGTCTGGAACAATAACACCATTGTTGACTCTCTCCTTTCCAAAATTTTTCAGTTGAAGAGGGAAGAGGCAGTAGTGAAACTGGGTTTCCCAAAAAATCGGGAAATTTTCGGAACTGGAGCTCGAGTTTTAAACAACCCCCACCCCTGGGAAAAACATCCAATTTGTTTCAGGGTATGATGGCAATTCCTTTCTAACATTATAAAAAGGGCCCTTGCGGGTTTTAACCCCCATCATACAGGTTCCCCTTCATATCCCTTTAAACCCACGGGGAAGCTGTTCGAAAAAGGAATGGGGAAACGCGGGATGTTTTTTATTGAGGGTTTCCCGAAATCTGTCTTAAAAACTGCTACCCACAGTGTAATTGGCACCATTTTATAAGCTAAAAGAAGCTTGCTCATCAGGCATTGACTGATTGTCGTTTCCTTTAACGTTTAAAAAAGCCCAAAAAAATCCGGGGCCAAAGGCTAGTGATGCTAAAGGGGGTTGCAGCGTTTTAACCTTTTCCCCAAATGACGGGCTATCTCCCCTTTTGTTGTGTAAGGGTTTTCTGAAAAAATACCGTCGGCTGGAAAATTTCAATACTGTAATTTATGGCAGAGGGGAAACAAAACCCCCTGGACCGGGGTCTCGGTGTTTTCCCCGTTTCCCAAACTCTGGAAAAGTCTCGTAACACAGCTTTTTTCGTCTAGAGATGCCTGGGTTTTTTTTAAGTTAAAAGGATGTAAATTCCCCGGGGGGCTATACTGATGCCCGGGGGGGTCATTTTCAAATAGGACCCCTAAAAATTCTTAAGGTTTTCGCGATTAATTAAAATTAAATTTAAAGTCCCAAAGGATTCGCGCTTTTTCAGCCATGGAATTTTAGCTGGGGGGGTCGCCAAGATGGAAAATGTTGGGGGGGCCCTAGTACAATAAAAGGTGTCTTTTTGTGTATACCGTGAACACCCAAAACGTTTCAACCTCGGTTAAGGGCCGGCCTAAATTTTGGTGAAGGCAAGACCCGGGTACATAAAAGCCGGAAAAAACATTAAATTTATAAAAACTTGGTTTTATTTTAAAGAAAGGGCTTTTTGAAACTGCTAAACTAGACAGCACGGGGGTAAGCCCCCGGAAACCCTCAATAGCATGTGACGCAACGCGCCTTTTCAGCAATTGTAAATTTAAAAAGAAAAGATGTTTATCCAAAGATCGCCAACTTTGAAAAACAAACGGGTACAAAACGAAATAATTTTTAAAAACCCAAAGCCGAAATTGCCGAGGGTGTGTACGTACAATGAAATGTTTTCCAAATTCCCCCACCGGGGAAATGGCCCAGCCACACTGAAAAAAAGGTAAACACCTGGGCCAATTTTCCCGATCCCTTTAGGCGCACCATTTTTTAAAAATTCGCAATTCGCTTGAAAAGAGGGTGACCCAGTCCAATACAAACGCCTGCCTTTGCGAAAAGCTTAACCCCGGAAAAACTCATGTACGGGTTTAACTGAACGCAAAAATTTTACATTTTTTCCCAAAACTGAAAGTCGCTTCCGATTAAAATTTTAATTTTATCTTGAAAATAATTTTTATTTTTTTTTCCACTTGCCGGGTCCCCGTAACCCCCAGGGCTGCCGGAAAAAAAGCGAGGCCCGGAAAAATTTTTCTGTTTGGGAGCAGAAGTGTGGTTTTTAAAAAGCTCAACACAATCGTTTTGCCCGGCATTTCAGCACAGACACGGTTAGGTTGACCCCGCCTTTTCCCCTAAGGGTTTTAGGGGTGTAGTTTGTCGTGGTTGTGAACGACCCTCCTCAACCAAAATTTTCCTTGAGAGTCAACCCTATTTCACCCCATGCTCTGAGTAGAGGAAAAACAAGTATTGGGAGTTTAAAAGAGTGTAGAAATCCCGGGGAAAACTTGGTTTCGGAAGTGGGTTTTAGGAAAAACCCCAAACCCTCCCCTTTTGGGATAAATCTAAACCCCTGCTTCTGAATTAAATTCATGACTATGAAGATTTATTTATCTGGTTAGTTTTCTTTTTAAAGGAGCATGGCCCTACTTAAGAAAAAAATCTCGAAAATCCCCCCCCGGCCCCCCCCCCCCCCCCTTTGGTTGGGCCCAAAAACTACCCAGAGAAAAGATGAAAGATTGTTTGTCATAACGTTTTTTTATGTGTGTGGGGCCCAAAAGCAAAAGAAAAAAAATGGCTCCGTCTCTATTTAAAAGGGGCTGTTTTCTACAGATACCATTGGGTTTAGGTAAGCTAAAGAAGTTTAGGACGTTTTTGAAAATTTCAGGTTTAACTTCCTACGTGAAAAAATAACGGAAAGAGGGGGGGCCATGACTGGAAAACCCGAAAAAAAGTAGCTTAGGCCCCAAAAATAAAAGTCAAACGCGTGGCCCAGGTATTAAAAACTCCCCGAGGAGTCCTAGCCTCGATCACCACAGGGGAAAAAAAGGGGGTTTAGGAGGGATTTCTAAAAAGGTTTAGTCCCACTCACCCGTGTACAAATGCATTTTTTTCCCCCCCCATAAAAAGTAATTGAAATTACTTTTAACTAAAAGTAGTTAAACCCAACGTTACTTTAAAAAGTTTAAATTTAAAAAAATTAAAAGGAAAAACGTTTATTTATAAAAATTGCAGGGTATACATTTCCTATTATGAACCCTTATTTTAATTTTTTTACTATAACATTTTTCCCTTTAAATAAAGGCAACATGAAACTCATGGTGCCTTTAAAAAAAAAACCCCCCCCCAAAATTATTTTAATGCAAGTAATATTCCCAATAAATCTTGGTAAAATTCCCCCTCAAACGCCAAAACCAAAAAACTTACAGCTAAGCTGTTTAAAACAAGGCACTTGGGCCTTTAGGCCCCCCGACGTTTGAGTAATGCCACAAATTTTAAGGTAAAAAGGGGTTGGGATTCCCAAATGCTTTATTTTACTAACCCTTTTAAAACATTTACAAAAAGGGTTTTAAAGGTTTTGGCGGGCCCCTAATTATTTTTGTTAAAAAAAACGGAACGAAAACTTGGAACATAAAAAAATTTAACAAAATGATTGGAAATGAATATGATAAAATGGGTCAGAGTTTAAATATCTTACAACAAAAATGTCTCTTAGGGACCATAGATTTAAAATTTTGATTTATAAAACTTTATTTTAAAGGATATTGCTTGAAACATTTCAAAGGACCGAAGCACAAATGACTCAGTCAAAATTGATGAAAAAAAGTAATAATCCCCTTACTAAAAATAAAAAATAATTAAATTTAAAACGGGAAAAAAAACTTCATTTTTTATTTTTTTAAACCGACCCCTTCTGATTTCCATACTGTATGGGAGAGTAATTTGAAAAGTAAATTATTAAATCTTCCGTCCCCGGGTCGAAAATTTTCCGCAATTGGGCTAACTCTGGCCCCCGAAGTCCCGAAGGGGTTCCCGACCACCGTCTTTTCATAATAAAAAAAATATATAATGTCCCACTCCCATTTTCGAAGCAAATTATAATAACCAGAACATTATTTTAAAGGGAAACTATGTTAGGGCCTGTACAAACAGAAACTTTACATGGGGTTCTTCGTGTTACCCGTTAACCAAATTTTCAATCGTTAAAAGGGGTGGAAGTGAAAACACCCCCTGTTGGACCCCGATTTAAAAATTTTTTAAACAAGAAGGGTATTGGAAAAAAAATTTTATGTAATAACCCAAAAGAAAGATGTATCTTTTACAACTAAACGAACCCTAAAAAAAAAATGATTTCGTGGATTTAGACACTGGGAAAACCCTTTTTGATATGAAGCAGACACTGAACATATGTTTTGGGGGTAAAAAAGAAGCAACACTGAACCCCATGTTGATAAGGAAGCAGACAAGATATTGGGGGTTGATTAAGAAAATATAGTTAACCCCAAAAGGGGTTTTTATAAAAAAACCAAATTATTTTGCTCTGGGCATCTAAATTTGTCAATTACCTAATTGTAACAAAAGTAATTTTCTTTCAATTAATTCTAACAAAAGATTTCGAGTATTCAATTAAATAGAATAAATAATAAATAAAATAGAATAAATTTTTTTTTCCTTCAAAAACATACTACATATACAGTTCAATTTTTAACCCTATAATTTTCAGGAAAATTTTTAACCAACCTTTCCAGTAAAAAATGGGGTTTGTACATAAAAAATGTCCCCTTTTAAACATTACTTTCTGTGAAATCAGGCTCAATCAAAGTTCACTTCATTCACCAAAACGAGGGGGGCGGGATCCCGTTTGGGGAAAGGATATACCCTTTAAAAATTTAACTGAACAAACATGACGTAATAAAAATTTTGAATCTGAACAAAAACTTAGTAATAAGTCAAAAAAACCCAACCCTACAAACAATAAACAAAATAAAATAAATAAATTAACTACAATAAAAAAAATAGGGGAATAACAAAAAAAAAAAACAAAAACTACAATAAAAATAAATAAAAACCAAAAATAAAAATAAAAATAACAAAAATAAAATAACAATAACATCATTTTTTCAATATAAAAAAAACATACCCAAATGAAATAACTTTTAAAAAACTAAATGTAAAATATTTTTAAGGGTTTCAATATTGTCAAAAGTGAAATAACCATTTTTTAAATCCTTTTTTAAAAGTATTTAATTAAAAACATATATTTCCCAAAACAGTTTTGGGAACTGATTATAAAACTTTCCCCCCCAACAAAGAGGAAAAAATTTTTAAAACAAGTTCTTAACAATCTTTGGTTTTTTCTGACATTAACCCAAAGCAATTTTCCCCCTAAATTTTGGGAGTAGGGTTTTAACAATTTTCTCTGTTTCCACTAATTTGGGAAATAAAAAATTTTTTCAGGGAAATTTTGTAAATAAAAAGATCCTTTAAGGCCCGGGAATATTTTTTAACTTTTTTGGAAAAGTTGCGGAAGGAATAGGTACTTTATTTTTTTTTCAAGAAAAAATACTTTGAAATATTTTTGTTTTTAAATATTGGTTTTGGGGGTTGACCTTTGTTTTTCACCTCCCCAGAATGTAATACCGTTTTTTGCAGTCGAGAGTGGTAAAGGGGAAAGTATAGTTTTTTTCATTAACTGTAAAAATGTTTCAAAATCGCTTGAGATAAAAAAACTTTCCTTTTTTAAATTTTAGCCAATGGGGCGTTAAGTTGGGTCCTTTTTTTTTTTTCCCGTTTAAAATTTTCTGTCTAGTAAATCAAATTCCCCGATATTTTAAAAATCATCCCATACTTTCAATGGGGTGGGGGAATCGCATCTGGGGTTTGTGCAATTTATTTTTGTGATAAATTGGGTGTCCCTTTTTCAAAGGTTTTTGACCCTAAAAGAAAAATTTATGTACTTTGGGTTTTTTTCAAAAATTAATTATCATTCCATTAATTTTCTAAAACCCCGTTTCTCATAAATCTTTAAATCAGATTTAATTTTATTCTCAATAAATGTCCCATTCCGAGTCCATAAAATTTAAAATTTCCCCAAGTCATCCCCAAACGCACTAAATTTTTCCCTCAAAAAGGGAAAGGGCCCGAAGATCATTTAAAAAGATCAAGAAAAAGGGGCCCCAGCCAAAACAAAAACCCTTAGGGAAACACCCTTTCTCTATTTTCCTTGTGTTGGGTTAAATTTTATTATTGATTTTTTACTTCGTTGCATTCGAATTTCCCTAAATAACCCTTTCCAAACCATCGAGAAACCCAAACCCCCTGACGCCCCCGCCTTTCTCCATTTTTGTTAGGGAGCACATTTAGGTTTTCGAGATCAAAAAACTTTTTTGGGAAAAATCTACAAAGATAAACCCGTCGCCTTTTAATATTTTCATTTGCATTGTATAAATTTCCTTTTTTTAAAAAAATAGCAATTTTCTTTTTCCCCTGAAATCTTTCCGGTTTTGAAAACCAAATTGAGCCCAAAATTTAAAGAAAAGTTATTATTTAAGGAAAAACTCAAAATCTAACCCCCATAACCTTCTCAAAAAATTTTGGAGAAAAACCCGAAAGAAGTGGGAATTGGGCCCCGTAGTTTTTTTAATAGCTCATCCTGGCCAAAAATCTTAAAAACAGGAAAAAACAATTTAGGAAATTTTTTAAAATGCTTGGAAAAGTTCCTGTGCTGAAGCCTTTTAAAAAAAAAATAAGAACACAAAAGGGTCTAAGGGTTTCCAAACAAAAAAAATATTCTTTATCAATTCCACCCACCCAAAATTGGGCCCAAGCCCCGTGGATCTTTTAAATTTTTTAGTTTTTTTAAAAGATAGTAAAAACTTCATGCCTGTCATTAAGGGGCAACAAACCCTAAAAATTCGTGGCAAATTTTAAAATTACCCATAAACTCATTGCTTTGTTAAAATTTGGGTTTTCAAGCGTGCTTTTGTATATTTATAAAAAAAAAACATTGAATTCATTGGCAATTAATTTTTTTATGCCTCTGTTAAATGCCCATCAAATTTTTCTTATTCTTGTAATTGTTTTATTTTTTTCGTTCTCCAAAAAAAAGTGTTTAAATTTTTTCCCCGTTTCCCCGGGTGTTACCAAAAGTACTTTTCACAAAAAAATCAGAAAAAAAATTTGCGCTTAGTGTTATCAAACCTTAAAGTAGACGGGCTCGTAAACGGTCAAAGTAACTTTTTTAACCCAGATCCAAAAAGGGCTCTTTCTAGGGTTTTTATTTTATAGCTTTTTTTTTCCAAAAATTTTAAAACCCGTTGATTATTGGGTTTTTGTCCCTTTCCCTGGGGTTTCAAATCTGTGCTTTGTATAGCTTTTATATTTACAGTTTGTTGTTTTGTATTTTTTGGCTTTTTGGGTTTTTTGTAATGTACGAGGGAAAAGTTCAAAAGGGTAAATCAACATCTGGTAATTTATTCCCGATTCCATTGCACATTTTCCAATTATGGACAAGATTATTAATCCTTTTATATTTCCGTTTTTAAAGGGTGGGGGGCCCAATGTTTTCCTGGGAAATAAGGGGCTGTTTCGTATTAGTGATTGTTTTAAAACTGGGTTTTTACTGTGGTCATTTAAAACCAAAAGGGGAAGTTTTTGCAATTTTTAAAGTGTTTAAAATATCTGAATCTAACCATGCATATCAATACAAGAAAATTGATCTTTTTTTTTATTCTGGGGGGTTCACTGATAAGGGAAATCATTCCCCTATTTTGCAATATCAAATTTTAATAAGGGTCCCGTGGAGTCGAAGGGCTGAAGTGGGGTCCAATTACATCTCTAACAAATTTCCAAAAGTTAGAAAATTTTTTTTTGTCCTGATAACCAAAGTTTCAAGTTATTAGCAAAAAATCGTAGACTGAAAAGCTCGTTAAAATCTGTAAACTCCGAAAAAGGGTGAATAATTTAAATATTAAAATTTTTTTATTTAAAAAATTTCACAGTCTACCCCCCTTTTAAAAAGGGAACCCAAATTTCCTGACAGCTTTTAGTTTCTCAGTACGAAAACCCCAACTCCACCCGCCCTATAAATAAAAAATTTCAACAGTTTAAAAACATATTAAACATGAGGAATATTAAAAAAAATTTTATTTCACCCTCCTTTACCCAAAATTTTTGTCAATACAATTATACTGATGGGGGTCCAAACAATTTACAGTAAAAAGCTATAGAACAAATTTTAAAATTTTTCCTTCACCCCCTGATTTTTTTGGTGTAATTTTTTGGTACTTTTTGCGACATCGTAAAGAAATTCAGTTTTAAAATTCCCTTAAAAATTTAAAATTTTTTTGTTGCCCTGTTTTATTTCCTACGGTTTTTAAATTAATTGACCCAAAAAATGTAATATTATTTTTAATCTTTTTTAAATTATACCAAATTTTAAATTAAATACAAAAAATACAAATTTACACCCAAAAATAAATCTTAAATAAATTCATTATTAAGTATAATGTACGTGTAAAGGGTGGGTCATTTCCACTCTACGGGGTATGGGGTGGGGGGGGTGGGTTTAGTAAACCAAAATGTACGTGTAAAGGGGAGGGGGTGGGTTTTGACCACTGAAATTTTTGGGCGGGCGGGTGGGGCCCGCAGTACCAGCTGTACGTTTAGGGTTTTTCCCGGGGGGGTCAGGGAAAATTTTAAAAATATTTCCAAAAAAGATTTTAAAGATATTTTTTTAAAAAAAATCAAAAATGTTTACTTTAAAATTAATGTTATAAAATTAATATTAAAAAATGTCACTTTCTAAATGGGGCAGTGCTGTAATTTCCCCCCACTTTGGTAAAAGACAAAATGTTGTGGGCATTGAAAAATTTATTTGGTCCTGGGGATCGGGTTCCCCTTAATAAACCCATTTTAAGGTGTCCGCTTAATTTTTTACCATCGACAAAGGACAGTACTAGCGAAATTTTTTTATTATCCATGTCGGGGGGGGATTTCAGGCTCTGAAAGTTGCGTTTGGAAAGAGAATCTGATAACCCCACTTGTCAGTTAACTGAAAATCAACCAAATTACGTGGTTCAAAATTCCACGAGAAAATTTTAGGTCCCTTAGCTGCCCGACTATTTGACAAATATAACCTAAACCCTTTAACAAACAACGTAAAAAATTTCTACTGAATGATACGGTTGGGGGTGGGTAAAAAAACCCCGTACGTGTACGGGGGTGGGGAAAAAAACACGTTTTAAGAGTTCCCTTGCATTCCCTGCGTCAACACCCGTTTTTATCACCCACGACCTTGTAAGGAGGGCGGGGGGTCAATAACACCGTACTGTAAAAGGAGGGGGGGTGGGTCAATTTTTAAATTTGTAAACTTGTTTCCCCCCTTTTAATATAATAAACGTTTTTTAGAAGTTTTATTTTCACAAAAAAATAAAGTATACTGGCCCCCAACAGCTAGTAAACACTTTTCAATTTTTTTTTTTTGGCAATAGACTATTTATCAGACTTGCTTTTTTAATTTTCGCTGTGGTTAAAAAATATCTCGTTTTTTAACATTCTAAAAAATATATCTCGCAACATTTTTGGGTTTAATATATTCTTTTCCTTATACTTTGTCCTCTTTTTTTAAAGTTTTTTTTTACAAAAAAATTTTTAATTTTTAACAAAATGTTCTTCGACATAAATTTAATTATAAATATAAACTTAACGTAATTAATCAAACACCACTGTTTTTTTTAACTCGAATCTACATTTTCCCCGGGGGCAAACAAGTAATGTGCTACCCCGCAGTTTTGCCGGTTTCCCCCCCGGGGCGGGCCCCCGGGAAACTTCCCGGTGGCCCTTTGGAAAAAAAAACCCAAAAAAACATTTTTCGTTTTTTTTTGTTTTTAAGAGTTCTTTCCCCGTATTCTGTTTATTCAAGGAAAATTTTTTTTCTTATTTGTTTGTTTACATTCTTTAAAACATACTATTGTGAACTGAGAAAAAAACGCTTTACAGTGAGACTAAAACAAAACCACTGTAAAGTTTAAAAACTAGACTTTGGGGGGGTCCCCTTTCACATTTAAAGAATACAGGGAGGTTGGGGTGGGTCCCTATTTCATGTATGAATAACTGGGGAAGGGTTGGGGGGGGGGTCCCGAAAATTTTATGAAAACTGGAAAGGGGTTTTGGGGGGGGTCCCTGTTTCATGTATGAAAACTGGGAGGGTTTGGGGGGGGGCCCATGTTTCATTTATGAATACTGGAAGATTGGGGTGGGTTTTTCCCGTACATGTATGAATACTAAAAAGGTTGGGGTAGCCCCGTAAAATGTAGAATACTTGGGGAAAGGGTTGGGGGGGGTCCTTGTACATGTAAAGAAAAACTGGGAGGTTGGGAAGGGGGCCCTGTACAAAGTATGAATAAATAATTTCGTTAAAAAAATTTTGATTACTTTTTTCCCTTTTACTTTACTATTCTTAATTTTTTTTAATTTATGGGGTTTTTTTTGGAAAAAAAATTTAAAAATTTAAGGGAATATGTAAAAATATGGGCCCTTGTATTTATGAAAAAAGTAAAAAGGGTTTTTCTTATATTTTCCACTTGAAAGGAAAATATTTTAAATTAAAAGTGGGTAAAATGGATGGGAATTTAAAACATACAAAAATTATTAAATAATTTTTCACAAAAAACTTTCACATTTTATCACTTTTTTGCAAATCCCCGGTTTTTTAAAAAATAAAAAAAAATTAATCAAAGAACTATTTTTATATATTTAGTAAAAATAACAATATAAAACACTTTTTGTTGGGGTTGCACCCTAATGACATAGGGAACAATTTTTGTGGCCCCAAAGTAACTTTCCCACAGAAACAACCGGGTGAAAATTGTTCTTGGAAAGCAACTCCTTCCCCTCTTCTTGAGGTGTCAAAACAAAAATGTCACTAAATTTTGGGTTTTGCATATTTGGCTTAAAAATAAATTAAATTTTGCAAATTAAATTTTCCCAAAAAATTTTGGTTTTTATACAAAAATTATGTAAAAATAAAAATTTGGGAAATTTAAATTAATAAACCCAAAAACCCCTTTAAACTGTAAATATAGGTAGGTTATATTTTTTAATTGTTTTTTGACCAGTGCAAGGTTTTAATTGGCCTTTTTGCATTAGCTCATATCCACAAAAAAGGGGATTATTAAAAAAAATATTTTGCTATTTTCAAAAAGAAACATTTAGCTAGGGTATTTTTAAAAAATAAAAAGTTTTATCTACATGTAAAAATAGAAGTAACCACTTAAAGTTTTTGAAAAGTATTAGCTCTGATAGGATTTTTTACAAATAAAAATTTTTTACACCCCTCCCCTTTAAAATTTAAAAACAAATTTTTTAATTTTAAAATCTGTTTTTCCATGGGAAAACTAAATAATTAAAAATGGTAATGTATCAAAATAAATAATATTATTTTAATTTCAAATTTTTTTGTAAAATTTTTACAATGAAACTTTCTGGGATAATTTTAACTACTTCGAGGAAATTTTCTATCCAGAGGGAAAACCCAAATTTTATGGTTAACTTTATTTCAAAACTTTTAGTTTAAAAAATGTTGGAAAGTAAATCTAAAAAAATCGTTTTTAAAAGGGGTTTAATGTAATTAGAGTAAAAATTTCAGTTACAAAGGTCATGGATGTTGCCCATTATCCCAAAAATGGGAGTACCCAGTTTACACCCAGAGTGGGACAGGGGGAAAACTTTTAGACTAATTACATAGTTTACCTTAATTTATATACATCCCAAAAATAAAAAATGGGCCCCTTCTGGATAATCTTTTGGGAACCCGTTTTTAAAAAAATAACTTTCCAAAATAAAAGAAAATAAAATATTTTCGTTTTTCAAAGCAGCAAGTATTTTTGAATTGAAGCATGGTTTATTTATTTAATTTGGGGTTTTTTTTCCGGTGTTTTAACTAATTTAAAAACCCCTTTTCATGTTTTTAGTATCAATCACTTGCTTATTTTCAGTGCCCTTTTTTTGGACCCCCCGAAGTACAAAACCCATTTCCCCATTAAAGCCGGGGCATTTCCCGATAACTTTTACTGACTTGGAGATATGTATATATAAAAATTTAAACCCCGGATTATAATAAAGGGTTAATATTACCCCCTTTTTGTTTAGGGGGAAGCAATAAAAATTGATTTGAAAACGATTTTTAAGGTAATATTGGGGACTGTATTTAAACAATTGGGGCAAAATTTAATTTAAAAATATATCAACACGGCAGAGGTAAAGTAAACGTTTTAAGATTTTTGCATCAATCAAGGGTTTAAATTGGGGTTAGGAAACTTTTAAAATAATTTTAAAGTGTCCTGGACACTGCCAAAAGTCATAACGTGGGCCTGGACACCCGCAACGTCCCTAAAAGAGGGAAAAGCTTTTGTTGAATACGATTTTAAAATAGCTTTTTGCCTCAAAATACATAAGTAGGTGTAACCAGTATAATTTCATTTATGGAAAAGGGGGAAAAGTTGGGGAGGGGAAGGTTTTCCCCATTCTCTTGCTTTCTTAAAAACCCTCGTTCCAATGAACGTACTATGAAACTGCGTAGTTTTGTTATTGATCGAAAATGTAAACATGCTGATTCCTGACGGAAACGTGAATAAAGTCCCCTCAAAATCATTAGCGAAGTAGGAAGTTTATTTTCAGTCCCAACCCAAAACCAAGGACGGCTTTGTTCCCGTACAAGCCCCCAAGTACAACAATAACGCATTCAATTTTTTCAAACCTTTGTTTTTCCCAAAATTTCCAAGTCCTGGGTTACATTTCGTGATTTTATTTAAAAAATAAATTTTTTAAAATTTGCATGAACGTTTTGGGACAATTTTATATATAAATATATATAAATTATATATATATATATATATATATATATTTTCCCTAATATATATTTTACAGTAAAAGGGATGAATAACGTCTAAAAACAACATTTTTTTCAATATAAAACCCCCCAAAATGCACAAATTTTTATGGTGATCGATTTCGGGGGAAAAAAACCCCGCTCACCTCCTCAACCAAAAGGAATTCACAAAAAGAATGGAAAATTTTGTTCTAAAAACTCAATTTATAAGGGATATATTTATTTTTAACACTAAAATTTAATTTTTTAAAAAAGGGTTTAAACCTCAATAAAAGAGAGGAAACCTTTTAATAATGGTTTTACTCTTTAAAAAGCAAAGTGAGTGTGGTTTAGGGGCTAATAAACTCAAACTCCAATTTTTCAAAAGGTTTTTTAAAAAATTTTAAAGGGGATTGGCACTCTAAGGGAAAGGCCAAAGCTTTTAAAACCCCCCCTAATAATTGTTTTTGGGTTTTTTTGGGTAAAATCCAAACAAAAATTTTTTTCTTTTAAATCCCCTCATTTAAGGGAAAGGCCATAGATTTAAAGGGGGTAAGGCCCCCGGCTTTCCACGCACCGGTTTCCCCCCTTTATTCCCGATGTAACCCCCCAATAAATTTTTGCCCCGGCCCCTCCCGTGGTTCGGAAGTGACATAAAGCCGATGGTCCCCAGGGGTTTAAATGTTAAAGGGCTCCATAGCCCTAACTTCTCCTGTTTTTAAAAACCCCGACTTTTAAAATTAATTTAAATTTAAAACTTAATTTTTATAACCCCATAAAAAAGCATTTTAGTTTTTATTAAAATACACGTGATTTAAAATTTTTCATAAATTTAAAATAATTTTTTATAGATTTTAAATTTATCCTGTATACCCAATGGGATTTAAACCCTTTTTTACGAATTTGGTTTTTCCTTAAAATATGATTCTCATGAAAATATAAAAATTTTTATAATTTTTAAATGTTAAAATAAGTAAATTTGGGTAAAACTAGATAACCTAAAGTCAAACCCCAATTTTAAAATTTTTATAAGATAGAAGTTTTTTAACCTTCTCATAATTTAAACGAGGTGGAGTTTTCGCGCCACAGCTTTAAACTTAAAGCTCTCGTAATTCCCCGAGAAATTTTAAACGTACAACAAAAACTGTTTAGCTGGACTGTCACGAATTTTTTGATCTCCCAAACTACGGGCGGGTATCACAAAAAAAACAAAACCCTAAAAAAAGGGCCTTTTAATGACCAAGGGTAATTTTTAAAATTTAGGTTTTTGTTTTAAACGTTTGTAAAATATTAACGTTGAGGCAAGGCGAAAGTAGTGCATCAGTACTTGATTAAACAAAGTTTTATATCCTTGGACTCCAAGAGACCCTATCGAAGGGTAAAATAGTGTAAGAGGGAAAAATTCCTGGATACAGACTTGTTTATTATATTGGGAATTGAATGTAGGTTTTTAAAACTTACATGAAAAATTACAAAAACAATGTGTCCCGTTATCCAAAGAGCTCTGATTTGGGAACACCCTTTTTTTGAAATCTAAGAGTCAGTAACAAAGTGGTTTTCCCCTAACATCCAGGGAAACCCGTCGTAGGGTTTTTTCCAAATTTTCTCTATTTGGGGGACTTTTAACAGTTTTTCAAAAACAAGGGGTTCCTAATTTTTTAAACAAAAAAACCGACCAAAAAGAAGGCAGAAAGCTTGCCCGACTGGGAAAAAAATTGAATAACCATTTCCTTATTTTTGTTGCTAAAATTCATCCACTTTTTTTCAGCTCGGTTGGGGTCGAGGTTACTCCCTTGACTTAAAGGCCCTTTTGCTCATTGAACCCCAACCCTCCCAAAACGAAAGCGAACTAAAAAAAAAGTTCTTGATGGGTTTTTTTCCCCACCCCCTGAACTGACTATTTAATAGTGTTTTTGGGAACAAATTTTAAAAACACAGCGTTTACTTACACATATGAAAATTTGGGGTATTGTAACAAATTTAAATAAAAAGGGATCCCAAAAACAAACCAAATAAAAAATTTTAAGGGGGCCCTAAACCAAGAAAACAACGTTTAATGTAATCGATAAGAACGATTTTTTTTGAAAAAAAAATATAACATTTTAATTTAAAACCCATCGGAAACTTTCCCTCAACCAGGTATTAAAAATTAAAATGCGCTATATGAAAGGGGTTTTTTTTTATAAAAAGGTTTTTCACAATTCGATGTAAAGTTTAAAACTATTAAAATTTTCCCGAATTTTTTTGGGGGTTTTAAAAAAAGAAAAAAATTATAGGAAATTAAAATGAAAAATTTTTAAAATCCAAAGTCATAAAACGCAAAAATTTAAAAAAAGGGAAAAAAAAACTCGGGGGGTGCCCCATAATTTTCCGCGCCCACAGTAGTTATTATAATTTAATATATTACCACTCAATTCACTAGTACCAAAAAAAACCCCACTTCAACCCCTAAACCAAAACACGTTAGGTAGTTGGGGGCTATTGGGGCGGGGAAAATATTTCCCCAAAAATTTAGGTTTCTGTTTCCCACAAAACCCCAAACAGGCCCAAATTCAGGTAACCCTCTTGAATTTCGTTCTGGGGAAAGGGTTTTTTTAGAAAAGAAATTTCATTTACAAGTTTTTAGTCAACAAGAATAAAGACATTTTTTAGGGCCCCTTTTTTAATTTTAAAAATAGCAGGGTGTCTTAAAAGGGCCCACCCCCCCCCCCCCATTAACTTTTTTATGAAAACAGATAAAGGATTTACTTTTGGGAATGTTTATATGACCCAAATTTAAGGGGTTTTTTATGGGATGCAAATTTTTTAAAAACCCCCTCCCCAAAAGGGGGGATTTTTTTGGGGGAAGTCAAAATTTTTTAAAAAGGAACCCCTATCAAATGCACAATTTATTTTAAAGGTAAAATTAAAAAAGAATAATGGGTGGAAACTAGAGGGCTCTAACATTTGTCTATCAAATTTTGGGGTTGGGAAGTTTTAAAATTGGGAATTTTTTTCAAAAAAACCCCCGCAGCTTGTTAAAATTTAAAAATTGTTGTAAAGGGAGAAAAAAACTTCACCCACCAATTTTTTTTTGAGAACGAATGACACCTAATTTGTCCCAAGCAAGTTATTACAAGAATCAACAAACACCAAAAACCACAAATAACTTTTCATTTTTTTGGTTTTGGTTTTTTCTGAAAAAAAGTCCATAGGGCAACCTGGGACTTTGGGCAGACCAAAAACCCAAAACCCCAAAAAAAAAAAAAATGTTATTTTGAATTTTTGGGGTTTTTGATTCTTGTAATAAACTTCTTGACGATTAGGGGTCATCATTTCCAAAAACTAACTGGTGGGTGTTTTTTTTTTAAATGTTTTTAACTTACAACAATTTTTAAATGAAACAAGGGTGCGGGGGTTTTTTGAAAAATTTTCCCAAAATTTAAAATGCCACCAAAAATTTTATAGAAATTTAAAGTTGAGACCTCTAAATTTTTCCGCCATTCCTTCTTTTTTAAAAAAAAAACCCCCATTTTAAAAAAAGATGTGTCGTTTTTATAGGGGTTTTTCCTATTAAAGAAATTTTTGGGGCTTCCCCCCAAAATACCCCCTTTTTGAGAGGGGTTTAAAAAAATTTGCAAACAAAAGAAAAATCCTTAGTTGGGCCCCCCCTGGAATAAATCACTTTATTTGGGATTCAAAAAAGTTAAAAGGGGGGGTGGGACTTTTTAAAAAAACCCCGTATGATAAATTGGGATTGGCAATTAAAAGTGTGGATTGAAATTTCTCAATTTGATTAAAAATATTGAAAGTACCATATATTTTTTAAAAGGGTTTTTTTGTTTAAAAAGTTTATTCTGAAAAATTTTATTTTAACTATTTGGGAATTTGAAAATATTATCCAAAAAAAAAATTTGTTACATAAGAAATCTGCATTTATTGTAAATAAAATACCTAAGTGTATTTCAAAACAAAACCTCCTTAAAAAATTTGGGAACAGTTGAAAAAAAACGTAGTAAAAAGAAGTGGGAAATGGGGCCAAATTTTTGGGAAAAACATTAAGAAAATAATTTAAAATAATTTTAAAAATTAATTTTTGTAGGGGCATAATTTAAAACGGAAAAAGCTAAACCCCATTTTTAAATAAGTGCCTTTAAAGGGATGAAGGGGAATAAGTTTTGAAGATAACAAAATAATATTACATTATAAAACATTTTAAACACTACATACTTTAAAATAAAACCATATCAGGGACTTTACATTAAAATGAATGAAATTGGGGAAATATAAAAACTTTTTTTTTTGGAATGAAGTTTAAACTTACAGTTTCAAATTGGTTTTTTTTGTACTGGGAATTACACGTGTGTAATTTTTAGGCAACACATATAATTTTTTAATTTTGGTTTTTAGGGGGTTTTTCAATTTCAAATTAAATATACTTAATACCCCTGTTAAAAATTTTTTTAGTTTCCCCAGGAAGGAATTTTAAATAATAAATAGTTTTTTAATTAGCCATAAAAACGTTTTTGGAAAATATTCGTAAAAAGTAAACGTCCCCACAACAAAAATTTTAAACCCCAAATATAACCCCAAAATGCACCCCCAAAAACAAACCCCAACCCCCAAACACAAAATGGGCCAAAAATTAAAGGGGATCGATTTTTGGGGGAACCACGCTCAAACCTTTCCCAGAAACCCAAAGGGGTTTTTCCCCCAAAAATCAAAAAAAAAAGACTGTAAAAAATTTTTTTAAAAATTTAAAACAAAAAGAAAAAACATGAAATTTGTGTGTGCCCCCTCAAATTTGGCAATCTGGGCTGTAATTTATCTTTGGGAAATGGTTAGATAATAGATTGGGAAAAAAAGGAAACATTTTAAAAGATTTAGACTGCTAGAAAAAGAATTTAAAATTTTAAAAGGGCATTAAAAAACTGATTAAAGAAAATACAAATTTAAATAAGACAATTAAATTTAGCCTGGGGGAAATTTTGACTGAAAACTGGAACAAATTCAAGAGGAAACGGTTTTTTAAAATTTAAAAGAAACCCCCAAGAACTGCCCGAAAATGTAAACAAAAGTAAAAAGATGTAAGGGAAACGGGGCTCGATATTTACGAATTTAAAAAAGAAACCAAAAGATGCCTATCAAAAGACTGAAAATTTAAGAGATCAGAGCCCCGGGAAAACCCCAAAGGGACCTGGCAAATTTCTGGAGGTTGTGATGATTTAATAAAAGGAGTTGAAAAAAATTCACAAACAACCGGTTTGCCTTTTTTTCACCCAAAGAAACCCGTCCCCCCAGGGGAGGGGCGGGGTGATTGGAAATTTGGCCCGGGGAAAGGTCCAACTGGGTCCAAAACTTCCCAAAACCCCCCTGGGTAAGAGGTACAAGTTTGGTTTCAAATTCCCCAAAAAATTTTATTGCAAAATTTGAAAATTTAAAAAAATGTATAAAGGTGTGGAACCCAAAAATAAATTTGGTGGGGTGAAATGGCTACTTGCTTGGTAAGAAAAGAGATTGTGACAAGACATTTTTACTTATGTGGGGTTGTATAGAGTGAACGGAAAACATTTAGTTAGGCTTAACGATTATAATACATTTTTTTAATATCAAGAACGTCTTGAGACATGCCTTGGCCACCTAAGCAAGTAGCCATTTCACTTCACCGACTAGTTGGTCTCCCATTACATCTTGTCCACACCATATACATTTGTTAATATCAAGAACGTCTTGAGACATGCTTTGGTCACCTAAGCACATGCGGTTTCGTTCGGCAAACTGTTGATTAAACTAACACCTTGCATGAAGGGAAGATGTTCGAAAACCACCGTTCTGTGTTGATATTGTAAATACGTTTGTCTGAGCAACTAATTAGTGCGTATCTTGACATACAAAAGATAATGGTTTCTAATATATATATACGCAGGCCAGAGTCAACACTTGGAGGGTTTTTTAGGTGTTTATGCTCCGATCTCTGTATTTTAGTTTTTCATATAATTCGGACTGTCTTTTCTGCATCCCGAATATTCTCAAAAATTCATTATTTGAACAGCTACCTCAGAGAACTACCCCATGGGATAGAAAAGCCCATTCATTATACGCTTTCATCAGTACTTGAGTTGGCCAGTCTTTGGACAGTGTGACCTGAAGATTGACTGTTGAGGTAAACTTGTATGAAACATCATTTTGTTTTATCATTGCATATTACACCTCGTTAGAAGTATATTCACATAAATTTAGTGGATTTAACTTCTTCAAGTTTTGTATCTTCAGGAATTAAACTGTGAGAAACTTCTCATCTATTACGTGTAGATTAAAAGTTGTGTAAGTTGATTTTGTTCGATTAATTTGAAAATTTGTACTATTAAAAAACTTGTCTAAATCATTATTTCAAAAACTGTTTATGATTTGTTGATGGAGCTCAGGTTCATGTCATCAGCATACTGCACAAGTCTTCCGTATCGTACTGAAGCTGATATGTCATTTACGTATATTAAAAAAGGAAAGCTTGAATTGATCCCTATGGGACTCCTAGGCTCGTTTTATTAGATTTAGACATTTAAAATTTTCTACCCTTTGAGACCGTCCGGTTGGGTATGATATTATCCACTTCATAATAAGGGTACTAACTGCTCGCCCACAAAAAATTAAAAAACTATTTTACAAGTAAAATTGTTGCAAACAAACATTTAATTTCATACAATTAATTTTAAATAACTACTGAATACTTATATCCTCAGTTAATAAAAACAATTTAATGACGTAATATTCAATCACTTGAATCAGGGACGAGAGGGTTCTAATTTTGGTTTCTTCATAATCAGTCCAACAATATATTAATTTTATTAAGTGTATATAACGTTTTGCTTATTAAAATAAATGTATTACACAAAAAGACAATACCATATCAAATGTTGCTTTTTACCGATGAAAAATAAAGAATTTACATCACACAAAAATATATAATTTTGCAAAGCCTATAGATTTTTCATCACATCAGGAACACAAGGAGTCCAAAGACAACCTTATTGCTGTGTTCAAAAAATTTTATAATTCACAAGACTCCGTTGGATATGCAATAAGCCAGTGTGCGCAAATGCATTTTACTCCTGGGCTATAAAACAATATTACAAAATAAATTATTGTAGTAAAGATTCACTTTTGACTTCATTAATTTTAAATGACTAAAGAATATCGTTATACACAAATAAATATATAAACACAGAATGTGCTTTCTGTGACGATCAAAATGGTACGATGGTTAGGATTAATCAAATTGACTAAGTGTTTAATTATATTTTTGCTGATGACAATCCAGGTTTATGCGGAAAGTTCCCTTATTCATGTGCTTACTTGGAGTGCTGTGTACATGCCGTAAACCTCCATAAACACCACAAGTTTACTAACTTTACTACATTATTAGCTACTTAGTTACCATGAGGTAGAATTCAAATTAAAGTTTGATCATTGTTTGCTTCTATCGTTCTTCCATTTAACTGATAAACTTCTTGCATTTTAGCTTCTTGTAAAGTCATTCTTACTAAAAAAGAATTTACTAATATAAGAATCGCGCTTACTTATTAAGTTTTTCTTCTTCTCAAGTCTGTACATACACAGAGATTTTATGAATACTATTTTAGCTCCTGCATATTAATAAAAAGTATTAATATGCAAAATGTGA